>PVHP010028054.1:0-23419 GCA_004024765.1 Zapus hudsonius
TATATATATATATATATATATATATATATATATATATATATATATATATATATATATATATATATATATATATATATATATATATATCTTAAAGACAAGTGTTATAGGGCAGTTTGGTGAGCATAATATATGAATTTAGCCAGACAACAGCAGGTGTTACCCACTCCCCTACTCCCCTAGGGCTCATGACGTTCCCCCACCACATGCTTTTGACTTGGTCTTCAGTACCAGTCAACATTTAGACTTTTGAGGGGTATAATTTAGTGTGTCACAGAAATCAAGTTTGATTTTATTTCAAACAATACTTTCCAATAGAGCTGGTATTTTGACCTTTTTTTGCCTCCTGTGATTGTGACATGATTTTTGTCACAGCCTTCTAATCTTGAGCACCAATCATTGCTGATGTGGACCTCAAGGAACTGAGAATCTGAAATTAATTGTGAGATTGACATTTTTACTATTGACAGTACTGTAGTGTTCATATCATTGATTAAACTGTGCATAGAAGATATTTTTCAACATTCAATGAAGTTGGGAGAAGAGTGGTATTTAGAAAAAAACATGGTACCTGACCCATTTAAAAATGTATGTTCTTCCATTTACTTTTATTTCTTTAGTAAGCATTTTCATCTCTCCATGAGGAATTGGTCTCTTACCCATTTTTTTTTGTTTCTTCCAAAAGACTATAAATGTTGTGACTGATTATTTCTTATTATGTCTTCAGTTCCCAAATCATTTGGCCATTATTTTTTAATTATCATATGAATGGAATACCCATAAATATTCTCAGACAAATAAAGTACCTCCAAAATCTGTGACAGTGAAACCCATTACCTGTCACATGAGGCATGAACATAAGTCCCTGTCCTGTGCAAAATCTCATTTTTATATTATCCTGCTCATGTGGCTATCAAATTCCTCACATATGTGAGGTTTGTGAACTACAATTAAACTATATTCCTGCCCCTTTTAGCTACTACTAATCAACTTCTCCAGCTCACTGTATGTCTTCTCAATTCCAAACATTTCTGTACATTTCCCTAGAATCACTGATGTGGTCTAGAATTTCACAGTATCTAAAAATCTTTGCAAGTCACTTTGCCTTCCGTGCCTTGACTTCTAGCCACTATTACAGAACAGTATTGCTAAGCAGTTATGTGTGTGTGTGTGTGATTAAGTATCTTTAAAATATTTGTCTTCATAAAGTACATTCAATTCCCTATTTCCATAGCAAGTAGAATACAACACTATAGACTGCTTCAGAAACAATTCATAGTGATATAGGAATTTTGAAGTTCCTCTGCCAATGTCCCAATACACATCAATTCATGGATCATTTTTGGGTGTCCTGGATCCTTGTCTTATGCAATCAACAAGTGAAATCCACAGACCTTGTGGGGAGTTGTTATTTGAGCCTTAAACTGCATCAACATTTGTTTTGAAGGTCTCTGTTCTCCAGTCTACTAACCAATGCTAGTTTCTATCTCTCTCCTAAACTTTCTCTGCCTGCAGGCTGCCTCCTAGAGATCACATGACCCTTGCTGTGGCCAGGCTACCTAGCAACCTGGTTATGCTAATTCCTAGTAACTGCCCCTGTGAAAAAGTTACTTAAGTGCTGCTTGCCTGGGAAATAAATGAGTTTGATTGGAATATCGACTTGCTCCACTCTCTCGAGTCTCTTGTCCTTTCCATTCTCAACCCTTCTCTAGGGCCCTCGCTGTGACCAATCTGCGGGCAGGTTAGGACAGACCTGCTGATAATGTTCAGAGAGATTTTGTTATAGCTTAGAGCTTTGGGAAGAAAAAGAAGAGTTTGTTAAGCCTTGAACATAAGAGAAGGAAGCAAGGTGGATCTCTTGCCTAAGGAGGCAAGAGGTGAAGAGAGAAGCCAAAGCTTAGGGGAAGGAAATCACTTGCCCAGTGATTAAGAAAACTACCTTGAGACTCAAGTTTTTTTTTTTTTTTTTTTTTTTTTTTTTATTAGCTTTAACTAGTGTAGTCCTCATGCCACTTCTCTGGGGTCCAGAATTTTGGAAAATGACCATGTTCTCTAAATATGAATTCTCTAGGAAGGATTTGGAAGGACTCTAAGGTGAAAGGCAAGGAAGATTTTCCCTTATAGGATAATTTCGGATAATTAGCCAAGAAGAAGCTATGCACTTTGTGGGTCCCCTCACCTTAAACTGCCCAAACAATTTCTGTCTCCTATCAGCAGTACCTCATCTGTAAATTAAATTGTTCAGAGTATATGTTCATTAAGGCTGTCTTATTATACAACTTTTTCTTTCCATTTTAGCTTCTTCTCTGAGAGTCATTAGTGCAGATGCATTCCATGGGGGTTTATGTGTGTGTGTCAGTGCCCTAGATCTCGAAGGAGTACAAACCCATCGTAATATTTACTTTTGTTTTCAAATGCTATGAATCCATGTTGGCTTCTAGATAATCCAAGTATTCTCTCCGTTTGTTGGACAGCTCTAGTGAAGTAACCCATTCCTGAGTGTTTTTATTGAATCTGGATTCAAATA
This sequence comes from Zapus hudsonius, assembly GCA_004024765.1. Classification (NCBI taxonomy): domain Eukaryota; kingdom Metazoa; phylum Chordata; class Mammalia; order Rodentia; family Dipodidae; genus Zapus; species Zapus hudsonius. The sequence goes on from PVHP010028054.1 coordinate 2,525, forward strand.
AACTAAAAAAGAAAATATTCCTGCCTTAAAATGAATACTTCTTTTTCCTTTCGTATGCTCTTCTATTTAAGAGGTCAGTTGAGATAATCTTATGCCTATTATGAACATGTAATTATTTTGCAAATTTATGATGTCATGAGTGTGCTGCACAGGTTACTTAGACTTCCACTAAAATGAGAAGTGAAAGACTTTTTTAGTGTCAGTTCAGTAGTGCATTTTTAAACATGATGGCAATTTGAAATATACACATTAGCATGGAAATTTCTTTCATTTTCTCTTTGCTAAACAGATACATAACTTCAAAATACCTCTATAGGGCTGGGGAGATGAATCAGCAGTTAAAGGCACTTGCTTTATAAAGCCTGAAGGCTCAGATTATATTCCCCAGTACACATGCAAAGTCAGACAAAATAAACGGTGCATGCACCTGGAGTTCATTTTCAGTAAGATAACCTGGTTCCACTGGCATACCCATACTCTCTCTCTCTCTCTCTCTCTCTCTCTCTCTCTCATTCTCTCTTTTCCTCCCTCCTTCATTAAATAAATAATAACCAAATAAATAAATATTTCAAAAAATATTTTATATATTCTAATTTTCATATTTTATGATCCTTTAAAATTAACATAGCATAGTACAAAAGGATGTACACTATATGGTCTGTGATTAATTGTAAGATGCAGAGCTTCTTTCAATTATTTATTAATATACATGTATGACTATAACTTAATGTAGCTTCTTATTTTATCTTCCTCTCAAAAGCAACAATGTTACTAAATCAATATTGCATCTCTGAACAAGTGGAAAGTGCAATGAAATCATTCCCACAGTTCTTTTGTGGATGTATTCACCCATCCAATCACTGTCCCACATTAAAAACTATGGAAGTATTATGGCCATATATTCTGTTTTTCTCAGGACAACCTGAATTTAATGCTTGCTGCCCTAGTGTAATGATCCATAGCTCATCATTTACTCTCAAATATATACTCCCATTTGAACAGAAGTTATATGCTCACCCTATACAGAGTTGAAATAGTTCTATCACTGTTACTTAGCACTGTCTTCTTAGTTACATCATAAACTCTTACTTGCGTTCCACTTACAGAAAATGGATTTTTTGTTTGAAATTTGAAATCCCTTAGTTGATACAACATTGCTTAAATTAGGTCATCATTAAGCCTTTTGCCCTAGAACCTTAAACTTGTCACCAACAATATCATGACAAGTTTGCAAATTTCATGTCAATTTCGTATTTGAGATACTTTTTAAACGGACTTTTTTGAATGTAATGTTCAAGAAAACTGGTCAGTCAGAAAAGATGAGCTCAGCTATAACTACGTCAAGGGAATTCACCTGGCCTTATTTCCAGATCCAAAGTTCTCCTTAGAGTCATGTGATCTGAAAGAGGTCTGCTCCCCCGATTCACAAATAGATAATGTTCCCTTGCCCAGTTTCTCCTCCAGATGGAGGGAATTATAATGAATAGATGGATTGTTATATATACTGTAAACAGTCGTGAGGTAGGAGAAACAGGTCAGAGTTCCACTAGGAACAGCGGTATCAGTGAAAGGTAGAGAACAGAGTGGCTTTCCTTAAAAAGCCATATTGTACAATGTATGCAGTTATGGATAATAAAGACAATGAAATAAAATAAAATAAAATAGCCCCATCAGGATTCACAAGCTGCTGGAGAGGCTGGCCACTAGGAGGCGCCATTGCACCGACACCAGAGCCCTTTGGGCAGCGTGGAGGTGTCAGCATGGGCACATTAGAACAGAAAAGACCTGTCCTGACTTAATGTCTTCCAAAGTTGTCAAAGAAGAAACTCCTCTGACGAAGAAGCAGACCTAACTCATAATGCTCATCCTCATTCACTTAATGAATGGCGAATAAGAAATCTTTGTCATTTTATGGAGGGTTTTTTAAATTTTTTTTTTCAATGACAAGCATCAGCTTCATGTATTTTTTATGCTCTTGGGTTTTTTTTAATTGATATCTTATTATCCAAAATTATATACATTGTATGAGCAAATCTTATTATTGTGCCCCATTTCCCTCCTCCCTGTCCCCAATCCACTGGTTATCCTCCTCATTGGGCATACTGGATAAGTCCATGGAATAGTACTTTATCTTTTTATTTTTAAATATTTTATTTATTCATTTTTAAGCAGAGAAACACACATACACACACACACAGAGAGAGAGAGAGAGAGAGAGAGAGAGAGAGAGAGAGAGAGAGAGAGAGAGAGAGAGAGAGAGAGAACCAGGGCCACCACCTTGTGGGTCTGGCTTATGTGGGTCCTGGGGAATTGAATCCCGGGGCCTTAGGCACCAGAGGCAAGTGCCTTAACCGCTGAGCCATCTCTCCAGTCGGTACTTTATATTTTTGAAGGGGGGTTGAGAACAGGATTTCATGTTGCCCTGGATGACCTTGAACTCTCTTTGTAGTGAAGCGCATGGGTTTGAACTTTGATCCTCCCGTCTCAGACAACTTTTACCAAAAGCCAGATCAAGGAGGGGTGGCCATATCATAGTGTAATAAAATAGTTATACAAGTTAGTAGAGAAACCAAGTCACGTTGGCAGGTCAGCGTAGGTAAAATAGGTAAAGTAGGTAAAGTCTTTCTGTGAACAGACCAGAGGGAGGACAGAGCGACAATTTAGGAGGATCAGCAATTGTGCCTTTGGCTTTTAATCACATACACACACAAAATAAATAAATCATTCAAATGGTGGCAAGTTTTCTTTCTGGCTCACTTGTCATCACTGGTTTAGAAATGTGAACCACATATATACTTTCAAAAATCTAAGAATTAGTTTATTTTTGAGGTTCCAGTGACTACCGATTTAAATAATATAAGATTTAATTTATAAATTGACATAAAAATTATATGTATATGTCATGCACAGAATGTTCTGAAGAAGTACTATATATTGTTGAATGGATACATCTGAGTAATTCATATAGCCATTTTGTGGTGAGAACACAACATTCACTTTTCATTATATTTTCCAAGAATAGAATATGTACTCCTTCACTGTAGTTGCTGCACTGTGTAAAAGACCCCTCGAGTCTATTCTTCCAATTTGTGCATATGCTCCGATGAATATCTCCCCAACACCCCTATCATAGTAAATATTCTAAGATGTACATGCCCGAAGCAAAAGACTTAAAAGTGGATACACAGGGATCTCATTGACATCTTACTATACTTGCATGGGATATTTTAAAATCTATTTTTTAAGTTGTCAAATCTTTTTTTTAAAATTATAAAATATTTTAAAATTTATTAAAATCAAGCTATCTCACAAATCAAGTTGGTCATAAAGCAACTTCTTCACAAATCACATTTGTTTATTAAGTCAGTGTTCCCTCTCTCTTTTATTCATTTATTCATTTTTGGGTTTTTTTTAACGTTTTAAAAATATTTTTATTTATTTATTTGCAAGCAGAGAAAGACAGATAGTAGGTGTGCCAGGGCTTCTAGCCACAGATGCATATAACATTTTATGCATCTCACTTTAAGTGAGTACTGGGGAATTGAACTCGGGGCCTTAGGTTTTGCCTGTATTAAAAGTGCAAATATAAATGTCCTGTTTGTTAAGGATGTCTGTGGAGTTGTCAGCTAATACTCGAATATCTTAACAACTTATCTTTACATGAAGTACAACTATTTTAAATTTCTTTAATTTGCATAGCTACTTATATGTTATTACTTTAGAATGATGTCTTAGACACTTCACCTTAATTGTTATTTTTATTTCAATTTTCCAGAATGCTAAATTGGGAACCTTACATTTTCAGTGAGTTATGTTAATATGTCAGCTACGACCATCTGTCACTTAAAACGTTTACACTTTTCTTTCCAATGTCTAGTGGTAATAATAGTTTTAATCATCTAATTTGAAGTAAAATATTCAACTCAGGTTATACAGTAAAAGAAGCTTGTAGAATGAATAGTTTTTCAGGAGTATATTTGTTAGATGCAATGAAGAATATTTATAACTTCACCTAGGATCAATCCAACAACAGTAATTAATTGTTAAATATTTAACTTCTAAGTTAAAAATTTTAACTTGTAAGTTATAAACTTGACAACAAAGTTTATAGGAAGTTCTTCTGCATAAACAGGATAACTTATAATGAGATGTGCTCAAATGCCCAAGAGGAAGCCTTTGAAAGACCCAAGAGAGCTGTGGTAGAAGCAGATGGTTTAACAACAATTTGTCCACAACTGAAGAAGTGATACACTTGGTGTCAGTGGTACATTCTCTGCTGTCTTTTCCACCAGCACTGGCTCATACTATTCTTTACTTTTAAAACTCAGGCTTCAATCAAGTGACTCATTCTAAGATCAGATTCTAAATACCTTTTCTTTCTTCATTTCTTTTCCTGATATGTTTCTACTTGTCTAGTAAGATGAAGGGTGTGAAAATGTATACTGATTTGAGCCCTTTTCCCTCTGCGGCAACCTGGTGCTGTCCTTCTGTATCATATAACTTTTAAGGAAAATTCAATTGACAGTTAAAAGGTTTTGTTGGTCAGCTCTTCTTTGGGTTCCAATGATGGCAGTCAGTCACTTATGAAAAGAGTTCTCAAATATCTGCTAATTGGTTCATGAATAGTGTTTGGTGATTAGTAACTTTCTTAACTACATTCAAATCCATGTTTTACCTTTTCCCAATCAAGTATTTTCAATATGTGCATCTATAGCTCTAGGCAGTGTAATTAGATACAAGAAACACAGGCTTCATTATGGATGAGTATTTCTTAGCTATACATATGCATCCCACACACAAGCAAAATAAATAAATAGGAAATATTACTCGACTCGGGATCTTTTCATTTTTCAGAGCAAGGAATTGAACCCTGGGATGAATACTTAGAAAGCACTCTATTTCTGAGCTGTATGCACAAACCAAAGGCATAACAGTATAGTATGAATCTCTGATGAGAACCTTACATGTAAGAGAAACTAATATTATATATTACAATCACTTAATTATAATTACACCTCCTAAATATGTATGATTGGATGACTCCATTTTTAGGTGATCACCTCAGACTACATAGACCATGATGATATAGTCTAGGTCTTCCTAGGCATTGAGTACAGTTTATTGCTTCTAGGTTACAAACGTATATTTCATGTCACTGAGCAGAGAAACGTAGACTGTGGTAAAGCAGTGGCAGGTGTTTATGTATCAAAGCACATATAAGCATCAAAGAGGCACACTGAATTAGAGCATGACAGATAAAATAGGATGTGCCTGAGTAGAACACTTTCCATGAGCAAACCTTACAGGCCTGGAGATTGCTGAGTGAGGAGTGATGAATGAATGTGAAGGCTTAGGTAAACCCTATACCATGGTAGACTTTATGTAGACGCCATAGAAATAGTCTATACTAAATTTATAATATACCTTCTTTGAAATTATACTAATCTTATTTTCTGTAAAACTTTCCTTTACAAACTTTTCAATAAAAAAAAAAAACCTGTGGGACCCTGCTAAGAGACATGGAGGATATAGGGTTTTTCTAAGACCCGAAGGCATCTGGACTGTCTCCTTTGGTTAAGGAAGTTGAGATGAGCCTGAGGCCCTGATAAATCTCAAGCATATCTTGGACTCTCCAGCCTCCAGGCAGGCCACAGCTGTGCCCTGAGATAAGCAAGCAATTCAAGGCCTAAACTCAGTCCAGCTGTAATAACAAACCTAAACAATAACAGTTCCTCTGCAGCCATCATCATTCTATACATGTCTAGAGTCAAGTGGAAAGACCCCCCAATTTATCTATGCCAATGAGGCATCCACAGGGTACTGGTCCCTGCCAATCTACTCATGAGATGTCCACAGGCTACTCTGCCCCTACCAATCCCCTTGCTGCCTATGCTCCTACCTCTGCCTTTTCCTCTATATAAAAAACTTTTATCTATACAATAAACAAGAACTGTCCACTGCCACGTTCTCCCTGGTGGCTATGCCTATTGGCCTACCACTATCCGAAGGATGCTGTCTACCCAGCTCCATGGATGAACCAGAGTGTTAGTGTACAATGACCTCTGAAGTAATCCACGGACCTCAAAAAATAAAAACTATTGAGCCCTTTCATGATAATATCATCATTAGAAAATCCAGTCATCCTACATAATTATATACAGCTATATTTTTCTTTAAATAATCATTCTATGATTATTTTGCAATTTTTAAAACACTTTACTTGAGAGAAAGAGAAGCAGAGAGAGAGGTAATAGAATGGGCATGCCAGGGCCTCCTGCCACTGCATATAAACTCCAGATGCATGTGCCACTTTGTCCTTTATGTGGTTCTGTGGGAACTGGGGAATCAAACCCAGGCCACCAGACTTTTAAAGCAAGTGCCTTTAATGACTGAGCAATCCCCGCAGCCCTTGTTTTTGATTTTTAAAATTTCCTCTCTTTAGCTTTTTTTGTTGTTGCTAAAAATTAATACAAACATGTACTTTGTCCTAGGCTACAACAGGGTCACCCTCACCAGTATCACTGTTGTTGACCTCCATGTCTTCTTACTGAAAGTTTTTCCAATGAAATAGAGTGCATGAACCCATCATTTTCTAGGATAATGGGGTCTTTTTCTGGAATGCCATCTGAAAGATCTGCTTAAGGCTATTTCACAAATAATCATTTTAAATAAAAGGAGCACACTTGAAAATAAGAACTATAATAAATGCATAAAGTAGAAATATCCATTCATGCCATTGTCAGTATTAAGCACATACATGGTCTACTTTGCATAATACCATAGGCTTGTTTAAGGATGTTCATCCCTAGCAGGAACTCTCAAGTCCTGACCCCTACCATACTCCTGGGGACAGGGATCTCAGCTCCATTACAATCTTCCAGGACTGGCATCTTATGCTTAGCCTGTCATGGAGCATGTGACTTCCTTCTTTAACTGTATCTCTTATATCAGAATCTTCTATATTTCTTAGTTTTTGATATCTGTATTTAAAATCCTGTATGCATTTTAACATTTTACATTTCTGCTTTTCAAACTGAAGGTAATTTTAATCTATTTATTATTGATATGAGTCAATAAGTATTTTTACAGGCATTATATTTTAATTTTTTAAAAAAGTAAATGCTTGTTTAGAAAAAATTCCTAAATTTTTAATACAGAATTATATCCCAGTAAAACAATTTAATTAAGTAAGGCACAATGTTTAATAAGGCAAAATTCACACAGGAGTTAATATAAGATCACATTTATGACCTGAGGGAGGGAAAAAGAAGTTCTAGAATTGAAATAGCTTCAACACTCTATTTTAGAACATTTGCCAGCATAATGTAGTAAATAAATTTGATACAATAAGGTAGATCTTTTTCAGATAAAACTTCATTATCAAATCATATTTCTGAATTACATTTTACTGTTGTTGCGGTCAACTTTCTAGTTGCTGCTCAGAAAGAACCCAAGCAAAAGAAGCTTGTGGAGGAAAGAGTTTATTAGGCTTATGGACTCCAGGGGAGACTCCATCCTGGCAGGGAAAATGATGGCATGAGCAGAGGGGTGGACATCACCTCCACCACAGCATTGCAAACAGCGGCAGGAAGGTGTGCCAAATACTAGCAAGGGGAAGCTGGCTTATAACCCCCATAAGCCCGCCCCCAACAACACAACTCTAGCAAGGTTCTAATTCCCCAATTGCCATCAGCTGAGGATCGATCTACCCGAACACATTCATTTGTTTGTGGGGACACCTGGATCAAACCATGACAACTGTCTTAACTATATGTACATACAGATATTCTTAATTATAAGGTTAAAAATGCTGAATATTAAGAAATTTGATCATAAATAATTTCACCAAAGCAAAAATCACATATATTCAGCATCCTTTGTTGCTACTTTAAAGTGATTTTAATCCTTTCTCTTGCTTTGTAAAAAAAATTTACAAAAGAATTTGTCTCATTTCTCCTTAATAGAATTAGAACTCACACAAACCAGTTTTAAATATCAATTACTTCTTAAATGCAAAATCTATTCTTTTCTTTAGCTTTCAGTTTCTTTGATTTTCCATAGCCTTTTATTACCTTGTTTCTAAAATTTATTTTAACTTTTACTTCACAGTAAGTTAATTTCTTTTTCATCAGTGATAGTTTCTTTTCTGTGCCACAAAATATACTCAGTGAACTAGTTTTTCTTTCTACCTTGTTTTTTTTTTTTTTTTTGAAGAAATGTTCATGGAGTTCTTATCCAAGATCTCAATTACCACCACTACATGAATGCATCCAGTTTCTCTGAACTGAGGTCTCTTCTGACAGAGGTTTTCTTGTTGCCTGTTTTCTCTCAATCCATCCTAGCCCTTTCCGTAAGTGGGCTCTGGTCAGGCTCAGCACATCCTCTCTGCAGATCAGCCCTTGCTTTTCTGTTTCTTTCTGCTTGCAGCAGGCACTGGAACCCAATTCTTCATCTTGTTCTACGTGCAGGCAGTGAAGAGTGTGGTTCTTCATGTCAGGTCTTCATTCCATTACAGAGTGAAGCCAAATTAACATATTGCACATTGCTTAATAAATAACATGTAATGTGACCATGGAGTGAAAGACAGGATATGATAATTTTTATATCGTAAAAAAATTAGATACCTCATCAGAATTAGACATCAAATATTATTCTTGTCCAGACATTTTTCTCCACTCCATGTTTAAAATTATGTTAACTATTAAATTTATGTTTAGGTCATGTTTTGTCTTACACCATCATTCTTTTGGGCCTAATTGTTTTAAAGACACTATACATGAATTCTTCACATAACAGTGATTTGTTACCCTGAAATTTCATTCTAAGGAAACAAGCATATTATGACTCCACAACATTCAATACATCAGTTATTTCCATGTCTTTTGCTACCCTTATTTTTTATTTAAAATATTTATTCATTTATTTGCAAACAGAGAAAGACAGATTGGAGAGAGACACACACAGAGAGAAAGAGAGAATATGATAATAACACTCAAGACTACTGTGGATTGTTAACAGGTCAAGTTGACAATGAAACCTTACTATCACACTTACAAACACAATTTTTCGGGTTGCTTGGAATGAGACCTGAAGACCAGCAAGTAAGGCATAGGAAAGTGAGTGTTCCAGAAAGGCATTAATCCTAGATGTCTTATACATCAACCAGGTGGAAGCAAGTCCCCAGTACCCACTGTGAAACACAGTCATAGACAAGTCTTCGGATCTGCAGCCCATAGGTTCAGGATAGGAACAGGACACCATATGCAGTCTACTTAGACTCAAATAAAGTTCTCTGCATACACAATCATGAATGCATTAATGATCATTTTTCTTTAGCCTGGGCAATATTTGGAATCTATTAATAAATAGCAACCTGTGTCATATCACTGAAACTAACAGATCAAACCTAGCATTTCCTTTGAGGCAAATTCAAGGGATAACTTCCCAAAAGACTTGTCTAATGACTGAAGAACTGTGTTGTTGTCCATTTGCTCTGTTGCTGCACAGAAAGAACACAGACAAAAGCAGCTTGTGGAGGAATGGGTTTATTAGGTTTATAGACTCAAGGGGAGACTCCATCCTGGCAGGGAAAATGATGGCATGAGCAGAGGGGTGGACATCACCTTTGTCATAGCACTGCAAATAGCGACAGAAAGGTGTGCAAAATACTGGCAAAGGGAAGCTGGCTTATAACCCCCATAAACCCACCCCCAACAACACAGCTCCAGCAGCTTGTAAAACCCAAACTTCCATCAGCTGAGGATTGATCAATTAGAACACATTCATTTGTTTTGGGGGGACACCTGGGGCAAACCATGACAAACTCTGACCATTTTCTCTTTATAAACTGGCAGAGTTTTAAAATGATTATAATTTTAGGATAACTTCACAAATGTAACCCTTGCCTTTATCACTTTGGATTTTAGCTTTTTTTTCCAACAACATTCAATGTGAAACATCTTGCTAGAGGTCACAGTTGTAGCAAATGTGGCTAGGGCTACCACTATTAAAATAGCCAGCATTCCTGTATGTCCAGCACATTTTATTTCTCCTATCTCTATGGCCTAAAATTAGCTATTATTCTTAATTAGAGCTAGAGATTCAGAGACGTTTGTAACTTTCAGAATTTCACTCAGTGGCAGTTAGTAGAGACAGGGCCTAACACCAGACCAGTATTCTGCTCAGTATTCAGCCATGCCTTAAAGACTTATTCTACTCCCCTCCATAAACTGACTTCATCTCAAAGATCTTCCTTAAGGGAAATAATCCCTGCTCACCGGAGCAGTTGGCATATTCTGGATTCATCCACATCGTTGGAGTCCTCCGCCTTACTATGGTGTCATGCACTTTTACTGAATTCTTTCCTTCTAAGCTCCCCCGTATCTTCAGTTAGTCTCATATTTATGAGGGTGTAAATACTCTCTAGACCTAACTATTAAACATGTCTGTATTCTTCAAATGTATGCCTCCTACTCAGACTTCTTTATATTTATCATTTTCTTAGTGAAATTAATCACATATCTATGTCTATTCCATAGGAATTTTCATTATCCTTAACTGAAAGAGATATTGCCTTGCACAGAAATCACATTAGTCTATTATCCATGGTACATCAACATGTATCTATTCTTTTGAATGTACAGATTGTATTAATTACTTATATTTAAAGTTTATTCTAATATTAAATTTTTACTTTTTATTTCATTTGTGTGTATGTATGCATATATGTCCCTCCAGAGGTTGACGATTGGTGTCTTCCTCAATTTTCGACACTTTCTTTTACCAAGGCAGGGTCTCTCCCTTAAATCAGAGGTTTACCCATTCAGCTAGTATACAAACTAACTCACCTTGGGGACTCCTGTCTCCGTGCCCACTGGGATTACAGGCAGACTACCACACACAGTGGGCATTTAGATATGTCTGGTCTTCATGCTTGCATGGAAGCACTTGATGCACTGAGTCATCATCCTAAATCCTATTATTAAAATTTAAAAACAATCACAGTTATTCTAATTTATTGGTAATGCTTATGATTAAAGCATTTATAAGGCTTGCTTCATATATTTGTATTTCAAGTTTTTTGCTTTATATGAACTAGTCACTGATTTTGTGTTCAACTGTATAATTTTTGCATTCACCTTATACAATTAAGTGAGAAATCATTTGTACATAACCTTTTAAAATTACTGTTGTGGTTTGGTTCATTATTATAAAGAAACCGTTGTTCCCCACAACACTCAATGTTTCCTTCTAAACAGATCCAGATGGCTGTGTGGTATCATGTATGTATGAATTAGTCTCTATACCATCAATAAAGTGTTAGCTTATTTCTAGGCATAAACTGAATATATGGCCATATATATCTTTTGTGTTTTCCTGTTTCCATCTTTAGGAAAAGATGTTAAGAATTAAATACTTGATCACAGAGTATGACTTTATTTGTAAAGCTGCAATTTCCTCAATCATTTCAAAGTTATTTTGCACAAAATTGAAGCATTCAAAAAGAATTTCAAAAACATACAGGAATATAATTATCCACAAAATTAATGTTGGTAATCATATGGACATATGAAAGAATATTAATCATCACATTGTCTTAATTGCAGGTAAAATTTTGCTTATAGTTGTAATATTTCATCTGAAATTATAATGTTGTGGGTAGGCCTGCAGTAGCACACAAAAGACAGGCTATTCAATTTTTATTCAGTAAAGTGTCTGTGATAGTCACTGTTATCTAAAGAAATACCTGCAAGGATGGAGTTGGATGGTAACCTACAGTGACTTTCAAATGTATCCTGTAGTACACCAGGGATCTGATTGTACATTAGAAATGAATCTTTTCTAAATGGGAATGTATAAATCATGACACAGTACAAATTTTAAAGGAAGCAAGATGATGTCTTTCCAATACTTAAAATTCAGTTATTTTAATTAATTAATTATTTATTTATTTTGGAACTGAAAGTCAGGCCTCTGCCCCTCTTTGGTGTGGTGTTGAATTTCATGGTGTGTTAATTTTCAGTTCTCTCTACGAAGTTTATACAAGGAGAAAACACAAGCGTTTCCAATTGAAAAAAATTCAAAATATCCCCTGGGTAATTTTTCTTTATGGAATGCATTTCACATTTCTCTTTTAAGTGAGTGAGATAAGGTTCCAGCTTTATTAAGTCATCAAAAACTGTTTAGAGTTACTCAACTTTAGACTTGTTAAAAAATAAAACCATAGCTATGCACCATTAGTCTCTGATATTGGTTTCCAAGATCCTTTTATGACTTATAAGAGGAGATCATTTAAAAGCATACACAAAATACATCGCTATGTTTTTCTAGTCCATATATTGCTGTAATAAAGGTCTTTGTCATTTTCAAAATTATTCTGCATAGTCAGTCATTAATCCCTCTGTTTAATATATGTTCAACTATATGTTCAATTAATATGTTCAATTAAGGATATATAATTTTACTAATCACTTCATAGATGAGAGACATTTGTTGGCATCAGAAAAAGCCCTTACAGTGCTGTGGACCACTGTGGACCCAAATTTGAAGATCTCAGTAACTTGGAATTGTGAGCCTGAGAAAAGAGAATTTAATAAAAGTCTAGTGAACATTTGCTGACTTACACACGAATAATGGAAGAAAGGAAAACATCATAAAAGCCCAATATTGAGTCTGCTGTGGACTTTTACACAGTTAGAAGACTTTAAAGTTAGTATTTATTTGCCAGAGTACAGGCAGGAGAAGCAGAAGGCACAGTTGAATCACAATTGTGCAAGATGGTAAACAGAGAATTAGAATCTTATTCACCTGGTGCAGTTGTCAGGTGGAGGAAAGTTAGGAAGCAGGAAATCATTGTTGAGGTACTCAGCCTGCCAGATTGACATTTTCAATAGTTATGAGATCGCAGGATCCTGCAGGGACTTCCCCTGTCACTGCAACCACTGGTTATAAGGGAACCATTGTAAGACTTCTCCCAGCAAGGGCTTTCTTTCCTGGAGCTGTTCTCAGATTTCCTCATCTTCCACAAAAATCGCATTGCTACAAATTGTCCCTCAAGTTATTTTTTTAAATCTTTTTTTGTTTCTTTGAATCCTCCTCTTCTGTCTTCCATTAGCAGAATCTATCCAAGAATCACACCAAAACAGGTTTGAAGAATTACAGATCCTAAAAGTGGATAATACTGAATTAATAACTGAAAATCACAAAAATATTAATGTGTTCAATCTGGCATTATATCTATGATGGTAACTATATTTTCTTAGTTAAGTAACATGAACACATTGTAATCTTGATAGAAGTAATTAAGTAATTAAGCCATTAATATAAGCTGAGAGTAAGAAATTTATGGAGTTTGGAACATTAATACATTCTAATAAGCCCAAATAAGCTAAATAAAAGTGATTTAGTTGTTTATTGTTTTATTTTTGCATGTGAAACATACTTCTTCATGCTCAGTTGGAGTTACTAGGTTATATATGAGGATAATTTTGAATGTATTTTCTAGGAGTCCATTTTTCTTCGTTCCCACAATTTAATTAGCCTACATTTCCATTTTCTGTATAGAGAACTGAATTCACTTCCTAGCTGGTCTTCTGGCCACCAATTATTCTCACCACCTTCTTTCAAAATATTACAGTCAAAGTGATATTTACAAATTGACATTCAGTGATGTCATATCCAGATATTACAACTATCTGTTAATGAGATACACATGTTATTAGCAAAGTTTCAGTTCAGAATTTTCAAAACTCTCCTTATGTCATTGATCTAAGACACAGTAAATCACCTGATTCTCTGGTTTTGAATTGACATCAAGAATAAAGTTACATACTTACAATTAGTAGTGAAGATGATGTGCATACCCATTAATATGCTGCCTTGCAGATATTTATAACACTTCTCTATGCAAAAACAACCTTAAATAATTAATAAAATAAAGAAACCATAAACTAAAATCAAAATGTGAAGGTTATTTTAAGCATGTTTTTTGTATATTTTTTGTTCTATTGAAAGCTATTTAAGATGCAATAAACTGTATAAGGTTAAATTATTGGTAGCCATATACCCAAGAAACCATTTCTAAAATAAATAAAAAGCATTTACCAACAAATGTAATCTCCTTAACTCCTAATTACAAAGCAACCATTGTGGGGTTTTTTATACATACTATCACCTGGTTTATGATTTCTAGAATCTTATATAAGTAAAATTGAGCATTGTTGAAAATACTACCCTTTTCTGTTTGTATGACATTTTTTTTTCTGTTGTCAAAAAACAGCTGCCCATTTCTATGTGTCTTTTCTGTATTCCCCGGTCTTCATTCTCCCCTCAGCTTCCATGTGCAGACACCAGAGTCTTCACCATTGTGGCATTATGGTTTGAGAACTATAAGAGCTTTCCACTTGCGTTTTTCTTTATCAAAAATGTTTGGAAGATTTTTTAAAAATCTTTTTTTAATCCAAAATTAGATACATTGGAAAATTTTTAACACATTTCCAGTGAAAAAGAGATTTTGCTTGCTAATAAGCATAAATATTTGAGTAATTTTTATTGTGATATTTGTGTGATAGGACACTTCAGGGAAATTGACTTCTCCCCTCTAGTAGTCTTTTAGTCTATATACATGTGTATATGTATTTTTTTTTATTTTAGGGAGTCTTTCATTATTTGCAGCCCACAATTTCTACACATATTTCAGTAAAATCCTTTCAGTATTTCAGTTATGTTCTATTGGTTATTTAAGTTTTCAAATTTCTAATTCAATGCTAATATATGAACAGAATATATGTTTGATATTGTATGACAAGACCTTATGACATTCATTTAATAAATCTGTTACTTTTTTTCTTAGATTGTGATTTTCCATGCAGTTATTTTGTCCCTGGTGAGTGAGGGCGACAATCTCTTCCTCTTTTGATTCCATATGTGCTCTTTATATTTCCTTAGTGCACTGCTGACTGCATTCCTAGAAAATGTGGAATATAGATGCATATGCGAACATTCTTGTTTCATTCCTGATTTGGGCATAAAACATTAATTCTGATTGTGTTGATTATAGTCCTCTTTTTGGTATAAATATGAGAATAATAGATTTTATTATCTTAGGAGTTTGCTAACATTTTGAGTATGTGTTGAATATTGTCAAATGTGTTGTCTGCATTCAATGGCATGCAACTTTACATACATTTAAGTGCAATTTTATATACATAACTTATATTTTAAAATAAATTTCTGTTTTGAGTGGTTTTAGTTTAGAGAATGGTTGTGAAGGTAGTAATGTCAACCTTTATAGACTCCAAACTGATTTGCCGTTTCTAATAACATCTTATATTACCTAGTTAAATTTGTCAGTTATGACCCAGTACCCATACATCATTATTAATTACCATCCATGCTTTTGGAAATTATGTTAATTTTTCCTAAGCTAACCTAGAGATCATTGGTGTTTTTGACCACATTGACTTTGAATGCTAATGTGTGATTCTCTCCTCCGTGGGCCATCGGAGGAGGGAAAATGGAGCAGGAACCGGCTGTCCACTGTCCACTGTCTCAAGGCTGGGGCCCACAGAGCTGGGGGGATGGTGCAGGGGGACTGGGGCCTGGGAAATGGGGAAGGGACAAGGTGATTGGTTGATGGGGGTGGGGAGTTGGCAGCTTGCACAGGGATAGGTGGGTGGGACAGATGGGTGGGGACAACCTGGGAACGCCTCATTTGGGGGCTATGAGTGGCGGGAAATACGTGATGCTAGCCATGGTCAGGTCCATGGGGATGGGTACAAGGAAGTTTTGCTCAATGCCAGTCCTGCTGAGATGGGGATGCTGGTTTCAGTGGCCAGCCCATGGGGGTGGGAGTCAGGGTAGGTGGAGCTGGGAAATGCCTACCGAGTTACCGAGGTTTCACCATACACACCGTTAACTCTTAGCTCTCCATGCCCTCAGTAGCAGAGCCACTAGTTAATGCCCAACACTAATGAGTCTCACATTTCTTGAATGAGGCTTACTTCAATGTTTTTATTTTCTATGTCAGATTTGATGAACTTTATTGTTAAAATTATTTACTTTCAGTTGTTGGTTTAAGTTTCAGAATAGATCATGATTGATTATTACTTTTTCTTTACTTTGACTGAATTTGGTATCAGGGAAACTTGGATGAATGAAACATGATAAAAAGAATTTCCTTAATTCTTCATTCTAAAGGTTTTACAGAATTGGTGTTTTACATACGTTACCAGTGAAATTCTAGACATGAGGAAGAATTTTAGAAAGAAGGGAAGAATTTTACCTGTTATTTAAGTCTCCTTAAAGGTTCCTTAAATGTATATTGGATAACCAGATTGTCAGGTTTTTTATAAGCATATTTCTTGTCAATAATTACATATATTATATGAGCAAGTCTTGTGATGGTTCCCCCATTTCCCTCCTCCCTGTTCCCATCCTCTGGGGCCCCTCCTCATTGGGCTTGCTGGACCAGATCAGACTAATTCTGTAATTTTGACTTTTAATCAATGCATATAAAAATTTTTATCCATATTTTCTTGCATATGTATTGAAGCTTGTGAGTTAATAAATACAGAAACGATATAAAAGTTCTGCAAAGTAATTTCTTTGTTTAAAACAAATACCTATCTAGTTATGTATTTAATTATAAAGCAATGATATTTAAATTCATTTCTATTAAAACTAATTGGAAAACTATTGTATAGAAATTTTCTCTAATTTGAAACATTCCATCCTGGAGAGAGGCTCATTAGAATTTTCTCAGGGAAACATAGGTTTGTTAAGACTAAGGAAGTAAATAATGCTTGGGAAGGAAACACCTCTTAGCTATCAGGAATTCCAAAGGCTCCTCTGAAACTGTACTAAATAAACAGTAAGACCTGCTTGGTGAGAGGCTCCCCAGAAAGCAGAGCTCTAGGGTCACATCTTCCCTGTGTCACCTCGATGATGCTCTGGGCTTAATAAAGGTACTTTCCTCTATTGTCTGTGCCCTACCCTGACTAATAGACTTTTATTTTTTTCTTTATTGATCCATACGAGATCGTCCATGAAGGATCCATATAGACTTTTTTTCAAGTCTCCCCAGGAAAAGTTTACAGAGCAAACACAGTAATTGTTGCTTTTTAGCAAACAAAAATAAAGAATAAGGCTATTAAATCTCTTGAAGTGGATTGTCATTTGCTTTATTTGTATTGTATTTTGGTCCTATGTTTCAAGGTTAATAATATCTGACCTCCATGTTATGACCATTGAGAACTTATTCAAATAATTATCTAATAAATTTCATACTTCAGAAAGTGCATATATCTGAGCTATTCTGCCTTAATAAGACATATTAATGCTCACTGGTAATAAATAATATGTACTAAGCCATCTGTGACCCAACTTTCTCTATAGAGATACTAAAATCTGAGAATATAATCTTTTGGATCACTTGTTATAATAATCTCCAGATGTGGCAGCAGGTTGTAACCACCAGAAATTTGACAATTTCCACTGTAATTATACCTGTGTGCCTTCCCTCTTGGTACATATTTTATACTTTAGAGAATTTCCAGCATATGAATGGTACTGAATTGGTTGGCAAAGGAGAAAAGTGCACAGAGACTTAGGAACTAGGCATGTTAAAAATAGTGAGTAAAAGAAAAAAGATGAAAAATGAAATGATACTAGTGAGAAAAATAATATTTTGTTAACAAAAATTGTCTACATAATTGTATAGCATATCATCAAACTTGATATTTCAAATTATAGATTGCATCTATATCTTTCCAAAGTATTCTTTTTATGCATGATAACATTGTATTGCGCTAGAGGGCCTCTCTAAGTAAGTGTGCCTCCTTTTGTCTTTATTTTGTAATTGGTAGAAAGAAAGGCTGTTAGACACTTAAAAAATCATATATTTGTTCCTCTCAAAGATTCATTCATATTCAGTCTTGAAATTATTGTATTACATTGTTGTAAACATATTGTGGTTTGATTTAGCTTTATTCATATATAATTTGTGAAATATTCTTTTATCTATTATAATATGTCATGTATACACCAGTCTCATCAAATTTTCATGCTCTGGTAGTTTGAAAAGCAGCATCAGTGGTATCTATACTTTTCTATAAATATAGGAATTGTTGGGCAGGACATTCATAATTTCATGCAGATATTTTATATATTTAATCTAAATAAAGTATATATATATTCCTTTATTAATGATTATTTCTTCAGTGGATGTGTTCTCAATGTTGTATTCCTGTACCTGTTTTTAGCACACACTTTAAAATGTTTTAAAATATATTTTGTTTCTGGCATGATACAGTCTGTGAAATTCATTCTTCACTGTGACAATTGGTCAACATTCCAGAAGAAGCATTGTGTTCTCTTCTGTCAGGAAGTAAAGGTGAGTTGGTCATGACTAGCTTTCATAAAATTATTATAGGAATTTTCACAGACTATTTTGTTGTGTTGCTACTGGGTTCTTTTTCACAAGAATTTTATAGTTTCCAGATTAAGTTGGTATTGACGCATTCAAGATGTCTTTCCAAATATACTCACTAAACTGTATATAATTTTATACAGTGAAATTTTTTGGTTTTTCGAGGTAGGGTCTCGCTCTAGTCCAGGCTGACCTGGAATTCATTATGGAGTCTCAGGGTGGCCTTGAACTCACGGCAATTCTCCAACCTCTGCCTCCCAAGTGCTGGGATTAAAGGCGTGCATTACCATGCCCCGTCAAAGGAAAATTTTAAAAAGAAAAAAAATACATTGAATAAATTGTATTTTTTATTCAATATATTTTTGGGTGGAATTGGGGATAACAACTCATTGTTTGCTCATTAAATAATGTAACTCATGAATAATAAAAATAAAAAAATATTGTTCTCCAAAAAAAATACATTGGATCAATTGTGCAGGTAACAACAAATAACTGCTGTTATAATATAATGTAAAGAACTCATAATCCCAGCTTTTGGTAAGCAGAGTGAGGCCCTACCTGGAAAAACAAAAACAAAAACTAAAAAAAATGAACTCAAAATACCTGATTTCAAGTTGTCTCCCATTGTGCAAATAGCATTGATATGACTTTTGTCATATCTAGTCACTGATACAAGGCAAAAGGCTCAAAAGAAAACTGGAACTTGAACAATTTAATACCCATATATAGAAATAAATCCTAATATATAAAATTTAAATAAAGCATAACTTAAAAAACATAATTTATATAAAGCATGAAGTAGAAAGATTTAGCACGTTTAGAGAACACTCTGTCCTTTTTTTTTTTTTTGGGTGGGTCTCCCTCTAGCCCAGACTGACCTGGAATTCACTATGTAGTCTCAGGGTGGCCTCAAACTCATGGCGATCCTCCTACATCTGTCTCGTGAGTGCTGGGATTAAAGTCCAGAGCAAGCATGTCTGGCACTCAACAGTATATATTTTGCTGGAAATAAATTATGAAAATTAAAACTTTGATTAATCATATGTAGATGAAGATATCTAAGGAAATATCACAGCAATGCTTGAGGATAAATTATTGAAATTACTGTTTGTCAGATCTGGAATAAAACACTAATCTGCTCCAAAGGCACTGTCTCCTACAGGAGTGGACTTCATTCCTTCGAAATCTGGATCAGCTATATCTATGCCAGATTCTTCTAGCTATCAAAATTAAAGTTGAGGGATGGAGAGATCGCTTATCAGTTGGGGAAGTTGCTCACAAAACCTAAAAACCTCAGTTTGATTCCCATGTACCCAGTAAAGCCAGATGCACACAGTGGCACATGTATCTGGAGTTCATTTGCAGTGGCTAGAAGCCCTGGTGTACTCATTCTCTCTGTCTTTCTCTACTTGCAATACATAAAGTATTTTTAAAAATTAAAGTTGTGGGAGGATGGGGAAGATGGCTCACTAGCAGACACACCTACCTCAGGAAACAAGGGTCAGGGTTTCCAGTGGGGATCCAGGTCATGATGGATCAGCCACATGCTGAGCAGCAGACACGTCCCAGCACAGGATCCTCAGGACTGGAAGCCACCAGCGTGGACCAGTGCTTGCAGGAGGCAGTGAGACGTCCAGAGCTGGCAGGCTGGGCTATGCAGGAGCAGCCTCAGCCTGCCTGCTGCCTGAGGCTTTCATTCGGCCTCAGCCAGCTTCCTTTGGATTTGCTCCCAGACCCTCCCGCCCTCTGTCTTTCCCGTCCCTCCGGGCCCTTGCGTATCTTTCCTTTTCAACTTTTTGGTTTTTTTCCTTTTATTTTATTTCTTCTTATTATTTTTTTTCCATCCACCGA
This sequence comes from Zapus hudsonius, assembly GCA_004024765.1. NCBI lineage: Eukaryota > Metazoa > Chordata > Mammalia > Rodentia > Dipodidae > Zapus > Zapus hudsonius. The sequence goes on from PVHP010028054.1 coordinate 22,803, forward strand.
CTGAACGTAGCCCCTCCCCCAGGCTTCCAGCCTCCAGTGCTTCAGTCCCGCCTCTCCCTCAGGAGTCTGTTCCTGCTGGCTTCCAGCCCCCAGTGCATCTGCCCTGCCCATATTCGCTAGTCTGTTTCCTTTTTTTTTTTTTTTTTTTTAGCTTTCTCTTTTGCCAACAGGGTCCCAGGGCTCCTAAATAGCCCCTCCCCACTTCTGGCCTTCAATGTGTCTGCTGCGCCCCCCTCCCCGCCACTAGTCTGTTTCCTTTGTTTTTTTTTTTTTCTTTTCTTTCCTTTCTCTTTCACTGGTCTGACCAGGTGCTCCTACGTAGCCCCTCCCCCCAGCTTCCAGCCTAAAGCAAGCCTGCCCCATGCCCCCAGGACCTTGATACTCTGTTTCCTTGTTTACTTTCTCTTTTTTCTTGTCTTTCTTTTTTCTTTTCTTTCTCTGCAGCCTGCCAACCCGGTCTGGGGGCTCTTACGTATCCCCTCACCCCGAACTCCAGCCTCCAACGCATCAGCCCCGCTCCTTTTCTGCTCCTGAGGAACCCATCAGCTCCACTATATGTGCCCAGAGAACAAAGCAACACCAGTTCCAAGGTTCTCAGTGGCCTCACCCACCCTCCT
>PVHP010028055.1:0-23392 GCA_004024765.1 Zapus hudsonius
TCTTTCTTTCTTTCTTTCTTTCTTTCTTTCTTTCTTTCTTTCTTTCTTTCTTTCTTTCTTTCTTTCTCTCTCTCTTTCTTTCTTCCTTTCTTCCTTCCTTCCTTTCTTTCAATATATTTGTATATATAATTAATTTATTTGAAAGCAGAGAGAGAATAGAGATAGACAGAGAATATGGGTGTGCCAGGGCCTGTAGCCACTGCAAATGAACTCCATATGAATGCACCTTTTTGTTCATCTAGCTTTACGTGGGAACTGGGGAATCAAACCTGTGTCATTAGGCTTTGCAGGTAACCTTAATGGCTGAACCACCTCTCCAGCCCTGACCTTGCATTTCTTATTATTCTAACAAAAGGTACTCTTGGAGGTGGGGGCAGTGGCACATTCCTGTTCAAGCTGAAGTAGGAGTATTGTGAGTTCAAGACCAGCCTGGGTTTCATAGTGAGTTCAAAGCCAGTCTGGGCTGCACAGCGAAACTCTGTTACGAACAAACAGAAAAAACACTTTGGGTGGTCTCTCAGTATTACATCAAACCAAAACTAAAATTTTAATGAACAGAACAGTTTGAGATACACTTACATGACACATTTGATTGAATAACACAAATATATAGAACATATGGTGTTAAGTGGCCTACACAGTGTCTCCCAATGGTTTGTTTTTGCACATTGCCTCATCTTGCCAATCTAAGTTTGATGTGAATGCTTGCAAGTTTTATATATTAATTCACTTTTGAAAACTTAACTATGTTTATACTTCATATATATGCTCATTTCTAATACATATAAAAGTATATTCTGATTATTAAATAAAAGTAGCTTCCATCTGGTTGGTAGTAATATTTACTATTTGGAAATATTTTCTCTTTAGGAAATATATCTACTCACACCCTTAAAGTTCTCTTCCATCCATTCTCACCACTTGGTGGTAAACACAGGTATATGATATACAAAGATGTATGAAAACTGCTCCACCAGCAGATAAGCCAAAGTCAGACTAACGCAGGAGGAAAAGAGGTTTATGAGCCAGAGGAAGGAAGGAAGCCGGCTTGCTTCTAATGTCACCAACAGCCCCAAGGAACTCACATTCTCTTGGAGGAAGCAAGACACGCTGTGCAGTGATGGTCCAGTTAGTAAGGAAAGAGTTGAAGGGAGGCCAAAGATGCCCTGAGACTTCAGAGGAAGGATGCGCAGGTGAGCAGAGAGAAGAGATGGACACAACCACTTCATCCCCAGTCCCTGACTTCCTGTCACCACTGCACATCTTCGTGATCTACAGCTCTGAGCAGAGACACACAGCAGATCTGACTCTGGACCTTCGGGGCAAAGGGATCATAGGTGAAGTCAGCTTAGCTCCCTGTCACACCTATTCCTATCCTTTTCACTTTCCCCAGGTTTTCTGGAGTCTGTAGAAGGTACCATCTGCTTGCAATTTGATGAAGAGAAATGAAAAAAAAATCTAATCCAGTTTTTCAAAACAGTTTTAAAAATAAAGGTTTTATTTTTTTTAATACCCTACTGCTTAGTAAGTGTTATTTACTTACCAACACAATCTATGCGATTTCCGCCCAGATAATGTATGTTTTTTTCCTGGCCATTCTGTCACTTATCATTTTCTGGTGCTAGCTATTAAAGACTGAGAGCAGCCAGAGCAGGTAATTTCCTGAAGAGAAGAAATGTGCTGTAAATGATTTCTCTTTGTTAGATATTTTTATTCTTCTTTCATTTGGTTCTTCACATAAAAAAAAAATCCAACAGGAAAATAGGCGATGAATGTCTTTTGGATCCAAAGATGTGACAGGAAACCTCTGAAAACAGGATTAAAAAAATCTAATTTTTTAGAACCAGAGCTGGAGCCTCTTAGCAGGGTTGTACATTAGTGTGTCTTCCCCTCCCACTGGGAAGCGGAGGTCCAAGTGGCTCTCATTACTGCCAAGAGCACAGTTATCCAATGGATTCCTGGAAGGGCTCACTTAAAAGATGCAGCGGGATCATCTCCAGGGCTTTCAGTTCCCATCATCCCAGGGAGGAACAACTCAGCATCATTGTAATGTACCTGAGGCTACCAGGGATTAAATCTCGCTGCCTTCATTACCGGGGTGTCCAAGTGCTAGGGCTATAGGGATGGATTGTGAAATTCTTAAAGGCTGCACTTGGCTAAGAATTGGACACAAGAAGAGGCTGGAATCGCAGCCGTCTGGAGCCGAAGGAGTCCCTTGATGGTTCCTCTGAAGCTGACTTGGAGACCGTGTATTCTGAAGTCACATTCCCCATGGTCCATCAGCACCAGCACCATGACAAACAGATCTGTGCTCTGTGATAGGGTTTCAAACTGGCCAAGTTTACATGGGTTCCCCTTTCCTGTCTGTCCCTGGGGAGATGTCCTAACTACTTTGTGTTTAGTCTCTGTGTTTCCCTCCCTCATGTCCTCTTTACCTAAACTGGCCTCAACTATCAACAGTGGGCATGAGTCCCCAGTCAGCTACTTTGATACACTTATGTTCTTGGCACATATTAACTACTTCATAAATAATCATGGAATGGTTAATGAGAGAATTCAACTCATGAATTCACTTACTCAGAATACCATTTCCCTCCCGAATTCAAAACTTATATTTCTAATTGCTTTCAGAACGCCCCTTGCTGTAAGCGTGTGGTAGATTGCACAATGGCTCTCTCAAGTATGTCCATGGAACCCCTGTATTTTGCAGATGTGACAGTGTTAAGGAAAATTATCCAGGAATATCTGATTGGCCCGGATGTAGTCACAAATGTCATAAGAAGAACACAGACGAGTCAGCGCCACAGAACTAAGAGACACCAGAGAAAGCCCTGTGTGAGGACAGAAGCTGAGGCATGAGTGACATGGAGTCCTGGAAGCCTGCAGAACCTGGAAGAACAAGGAACTGATTCTCCCAGATGGAAACAGCTCTCACCCCTTGATCTCCGGAGCTGAAAGGGACGGGAGCCCCCACCTTAGTAGCTATTTGTTACGCAGCAATAGGAAGCAAAGACAATGTCTTGGGACAAATGACCGACATCTTTCCCAAGTACTACCTCAGCTAATGGCTTGTTCATCCTCAGGGTCCCTCACTGATTAGTGAAATCTGAATGCTTTTTTATTCCAGTGTTTACCCTTGTCAAGACGATGGGAATCTGTCCTGTACCTTGAATGTTCCTCAGCTCTTGCTTTCATTCCTATTTGTGGTACTGTCTCTAGTTCATAGAATGCTGCCTGGCAAGAGTAGATTTCCACTGAATGTTGTATCAACTGAGTGTGAGTGGCTAGTCCCCATTTTCTGACTCCTTTGAGACACTCTTTCTACTGTGTATGATCTGCACGTTGACGTCTCTGAGGATAGGACAATGTTTTCCCATCCATCCATACAAATATGGAACCTAGGGCTGGAGAGATGGCTCAGCGGTTAAGGCACTTGCCTCCAGTGCCTAAGGCCCCCAGTTCAATTCCCCGGTACCCACACAAATATGAAACCTATAGTCACCTACATATGGTGAACTAATAGACTCATTCCTTGTCACCACCCAATTATTGAACAGTTGTTAGAGCAGGTGATGGACACCAGCTTGGAAATCAGATGGAACTGGACTGATGTCCATCCTCTACACTTATCGATTGTATGCTGTTTCTCTCAAGATGCTAGCCTATATTTAACTTGGAATTTATTTTTTATTTATTTGGAGAGAGAGAGAGAGAGAGAGAGAGAGAGAGAGAGAGAGAGAGAGAGAGAGAGAGAGAGAGAGAGAGGTCATTCCAGGGGTTCTTGACACTGCAAATGAACTCCAGATGCATACACCTGGGCTGTATTTACATGCAAGCATCTTTAACCACTGAGCCATCTCTGCAGCCCTGGAAATTTTTATTAGTATATACTAATTATATAAAGTATGTTCCTCACTGTGATATTTTCTTGGGCGTATATACCAACCTTTTCAAAGTGCATTGTCCTCAACTATCAAATGGGAATCAGGAGCAGTAGCTACTCTGTGATTGTTGGTTGGGAGTCTGTGGACTAAATGGTCAGTGCATCCTATTCTTTGTCATAATCTCTTTGTAGTCAGAGAAGCACCTGTTCGAAGCCTGCTGTCAGGCAGTGAATAGAGCATGAGGTGTGTGGGGCGTTGTCAGAAAAGAAGGACAATGTGTGTGGGTAGGGGAGGCAGAGACGTAGACATTTTGTATTCAGCAAATGGAGTACAATTTGGAGACACTTGCCTCGCTCAGCCCTAGGCTGCGGGTGAAATTCATCTGAATCTTGTTCTGTTGGCCTATGGGGTATTTTCAAATACAAATTAGGTTGGCCAGAATTCCTTTTCTGCACCAACTCTCTTGGGTACAACTTAGAGGTTATTAAGATGCCTAGTAAAAGGAGAGAGCACATTTAATAACATTACCGTCAGCTGCACGGAGCTGAGCTGTGTGGGCCCATGGTGCCCCAGAGCCTGCAGCCTCCCCTCACTGGTGCACTGGCTTAGAAGAGACCCTATAATTAGCCACGTTTAAAAAGCACCATTAAATCCATTGAGGCAGGCATGTCCCATTTGCAGGGCCTTTCTGCCCATATTCCTCGAGAGACCCAGGGCCTGGCTCCCTTTGGTGGGAGGAAGATACAGAGGTTCTCAGGCTAATATGATGGCTGGTTAAACTCACAAGATGGCAGCTTGCTAAGCACTGTTGCCACCCCTGCAGGAGGGTCCCCTCTTTGCATTTTGTGCATTTATGGAGCGAGCCTTCCTACAGCGCTTGCCAAGTTCAGCCTCACAACTCAGGAGTAGATGAGTAGCTCTCAGCTGGCCAATTCTGGGAGACATTTGGAAATGCCGACTAGGTGGGGAGGTGATCTGGCCTCTAGTGAGTGAAGCCATCCAGAAACCTAGGCAGACTCTTCCACTAGCCAATTGTCTGCCTGGATGCCAGTACTCTTGGCAACCCTGCCATAGATGACACCTCTCCCTTGTTTGGAAGTTAGGGGACAGAGAGGTTGTGAGGCCTGTCTGGAGTCAGGTGTCACATGGCTGGTTGGAGCTGGCACTCTGTGGGATTATCTGCTGGTAAATGCAGCTCCTGAGCATGGGGTCCTTAGGAGCCAATCACAGTGACGGTGACACTTACAGGAGGAATGTGTTGCTTCCTTTGGTGGGAGTTTCTTCCTGTAACTGTAGACTCATGTTCCTTTGGAGAATATAGAACTGATGCACCCTGTGAATGAGTCAGGAACCTACCTGTGCAGGAGTGGCATCGTCTCCATCTGACTCTAGTCTACCAGAAATAAAGGGGCTTCCTTGTAAGAATCTAAGTCATGAACAGCTTCCCGGATGTTTCATTTCCCCTTCTCCTTCTTGAGGTCACACCATGGGAATCATCACCGATTGGGTGGCTTTACCTAGATCTTGGTTCAGTGTCTTTGTGCTTCCTGACACTGTGGAGTTTTCCCTGGTCAATACTGTCTAAAAGGAATGTGATGAACTGTGTATGTAATTTAAAATGTTTTGTTGGGGCGGAGAGATGGCTCAGTGGTTAAAGGAGCTTGCTTGATCCCAGGTTCCATTCTTCTGTACGCAGGTAAAGTGTTCATGCACCTGAAGTTCATTTGCAGGGTGACAGCCTCTGATGTGCCCATTCTCTCTCTCTCTCTCTCTCTCTCTCTCTCTCTCTCTCGCCTCACAAATAAATAAATAAAAATATCTCTGAAAAATAAAATATTTATATCCCCATTACAGAAAATTAAACAAGGGTCAGGTGAAATTCACTTGAATAGAATAGAAAATATTCTATTTTATCTGATCCAGTGTATCCAATATTAACCTAACATTTTAACATGTCATTACAAAAATATGAACAAGAGAGCTTTACATATTTTTGGACAAAGTCTTTGAAATCTGGCATCTTTTACACTTAGAACTCATCTCCATGAAGATGCCAAATCTCTGTGTGCTGGAGTGAAGAATAACCATGCCAAAGCAAAGCTGCATTGAATAAGAAAATATGCTCTATTGCTTTAGTTTTCAAATTGAAGTTTAAGTGAACTGAAGTTGTGAAAATCAGTTCCTTAGTTTCGACACATTGGGAGCTCAGTCTCCATATGTTCTAAATGGCTTAAACTTATGTAAACTGAAGTCTCCTGTTCATTTGTCTCCCCTGCCACTGCCCCATGGAGGCCAAGGATGAGGCTTCCCAGACTGAATTTGCCGGTGTCTTATACAGATTCTGGCTTGCGGAAGACACTCTATAAATACCTGCTTATTGACACAATCTGTCTAATCCCGGTTCTGCCACTGACTTACTCTATAACCCGGGTAACCCAGGTTCTTCTCTAATAAAATGAGAGATTTGGACAATTTGAAATTTTGCTCCATTGGGTGGTAAGAAATCTTGAAAAAATTAATTAATTAATTAATGTATGGGATTGGGGGGCATGGCAGAATATCTTGCTGTTGTAAACAAACTCCAGACACAGCCAGCTTTGTGTGGGTGCTGGGGAACTGAACACAGGCAATCAGACTTTTCAAGCAAGGATTTTGCAAGAACCCTTTTGTGATCTAAGAGATCTGTGGCCACACAAGTATAATAAAAACAGAACTCCACTCAAGAAGCAGGTTTCTTTATTGAGAATTTCTCAGGGACTTGAACGGTTCTGTACATTATAACCTGCTATGACAGTTAATCTCTGGTTGTCAACGTGACAAGATTTAGAATCACCATGGAAAGAAATGTCTTGCCACACCTGTAAAGGGTTTCTGACAATAGGTAATTGAGGTAGGAAGACCCACCATAGTTGAGGGCGATGTAATTCCATGGGCAGAGAACCAGTACCAGCCTTCATCACTCTACTACCTGACTGTGGCTTCAATGTCACCAGCTGGCTTTGTGCCCCTCCGGTCACCATGCTTTCCCCACCATGATGGAATATGTGTCCCCTTGAATCTGTAAGCCAGAATAAATCCTTTCCCTCTTTTTAAAAAAATATTTTATTTATTCATTTTCAAGCAGAGAGAGAGAGAGAGAGAGAGAGAGAGAGAGAGAGAGAGAGAGAGAGAGAGAGCGCACACCAGGGCCACTACTTTGTGGGTCTGGCTTATGTGGGTCCTGGGGAATTGAACTCAGGGCCTTAGGCACTGAAGGCAAGCGCCTTAACCACTGAGCAATCTCTCCAGCCCAATCCTTTCCTTCTTTAAACCACCTTGTGTGTTGGTCACAGCAATGTGTAAAGGAACAAATAGACCTGCTAGAGGGGAATCTTGAGTGTCATATCCTCTAGCTTATGTGACCTGGGAGCTCTTCTCTGAGTGTGAGAAGGAGTGGCCAGGTGGCCTTGGCTCCTTGGCTGTCACATTCTTCTGAATGTAGCGTAGATTTAGGGAGACTATCTCAAGGACTATTCCCAATGAGCAACTGGGTCCTTATCAGATCTATCCCTGACACAACCCTCAACCACTTACCTAATTTGTAGCAGGTTATTTGCACTTGGGGTAGTACAGAATTTTTTCCAATAAGAGCTCATTTTCTGATGGGTAGTGAGAAAGACTCCATCTGCTTCTTTCTCTCCTACTTAAAAGAAAGTACCTTAGCAAGGGGTGTTTACTGCTCTGAAAGGCCCCACAGCAATGGGAATTGTGCCTGGAAAGGAGATGCCTCGCTTACATTAAGAATGAATATCATAAATTTGTTGATATTCAACCACTTTAAAATGTAAAATAAGGGCTGGAGAGATGGCTCAGTGGTTAAGGAACTTGGCTCCAGTGCCTAAGGCCCCGGGTTCAATTCCCCAGGACCCACAGAAGCCAGACCCACAAGGTGGTGGTCCTGGTTCTCTGTCTCTCTCTCTCTCTCTCTCTCTCTCTCTCCCCTCAAAAATAAATAAATAAAATATTTTTTTAAAAAAGTAAAATAAGACAATTTCATAAGGCTAATCCTGCTGGGTATAGTAAATATTCAGACTGTCACACTGGTTAGTGGGAGTTTAAAAACAGATTTGCCTTCATGGAGGATAATGCTTTGAAAGTATGTAGAAAAAAGTTTTAATGTATATGACTTTGACCTTTCAATTCCACGAGCAGTGATTTATCATACTATCTTAAAGGGTACCTTCACGAGCAGTATGTATAGGGATAGTCGTTGCTGCAGTGCTACTTAAATAAAAACTAGACACCATCTACGCTTCCAAATATAGCAATCACATTAATAATAGTACGTCCATGCATTGGAATATTACTAAGCATTATACTGATGCATGCCTTTGTATTTATTGGTAGAGAATGCTGTATCAGGCATATTATTTTTTTGTAGCAGCTTTATTAAGGAACAGTTCACATTTCACACATTCAATGTATACAATTCAGTGGCTTTTAGTATATTCCTTGAGTTTATAACCACCTACAAAAATCAGCTTTGGAACATCGTGTTGGCGGAGGGAAGTCCTACACCCTTAGCTATCATTCCACAATCTCTCCTGTCCCCTTAGTTTTAGGCAACAACTCATCTGTTTTATGCCCATAGATTCACCCGCTGTGGACATTTCATGACCAAGTCATACAATATATGGTCTTTAGTATCTGTCTTCATTGGCTTGTGTAAAGCTTTTAAGACCTATCCATGAAGTCATAGGATTAAGTCCTTTATTTCTCTTTATTACTAAATAGTATTTGTTTATATGATTGTCCAACATTTTCTTACTCCTCTACCAGGTGATGGATATTTTGGTTGCTTCTAGACTGTTCCTGGATCATCTCGTGGGCAGTGTACAGCATACACCTTTCTACTGAATTGCCAACTGGGCTTCCCCTCCCAGCCCGTCCCTGCCACAGTTTCTGCTGGCATCATTATCGATGCCCCATCCTCAGGATGTCAGACTGGAGTAGTTTTTCCCATGAAAAGGGAAGACAGCGTCCTTTCCTGAAGAGCGACATGTGTTATCACTGGGGCCCTCAGAGGCTCTTCTTCTCCCATGTCTTGCAAACTCCCTTGTTGAGTTCATTCATCTTTCCTCTTTCTCCATAGAAATACTTATACATGAAGCCCCAGGCTAACTCAGGGGGTTACAAACATACCTGAGAGGAGGAAGGGGTCAGTTAGGAAAAAGATAGGGTCTCATGGGAGTGAGGGATATGAGAGGGCATGAGGTGCGAATATATATAGATTTATGTATGTATGAGATTATAAATAAATATTTATACATGTATGAGATTATAAATAATACATATATATTTATACATGTATGAAATTATAAAAATAAAGAAAAACGGAACTGAGAGATGGAAAGACAGGTAAAGGTTGTAGGAGGCAGAAAGAGTTCTTTTTTAAAAAAATATTTATTTATTTGCAATCAGAGAGAGACAGAAGATAGAGAGGGAGGGAGAGAGAGTGGGTGTCTGAGAGAGGGATGGAGGGTGTAATCTGGGCATTCCGGCATCTCCAGCTACTGCAAACGAACTCCAGATGCATATGCCACTTTGTGCATCTGGCTTTACGTGAGTACTGGGAAATAGAACCCCAGGTCAGTAGGCTTTGCAGGCAAGCAATTTAACCACTGAGCAATCTCTTCAGCCTGGAAGTTAATTCTTGATGGCATGATTTAAGCAACTGGATCCACCAGAAAGAAGAGGCATCCCTAAATTTTAACTTTTCTGAACTTTCATTTGAATTGGGTTTCTGTCACTGAGGTTCACTGTAAGGAAAAAAAAGTAGATTTCAAGTTCAGTATGTGTAATACGGTGTCATTAAAATCTTTTAGAAAATTTAATTAGTATACTTAGTATACAAAATGATGGGCTTCATTATGATATAAAAGAAATCTTTGTATTTGAACATACATATATATGATGCACATAAATGTATTAATGGGAATTTTATATGGAGGATAAGTATAAAAAGTCAGTTTACACAAGGGATAATGCTGAAATTGTTCTTCATATGTAATTCCTTGCTTCGTAAGAGAGATTTCCTATCGTATGACATTTCAAGGCTTTTGACCCAGAAAAGTTAGCTAAATGGGAAATGGAGATGTTGATTTGTTAATCTGTTTTATCTCTGTGAGTTCAGGAGAAAACGATGGGATGACTTTAGGATTTTGGAAGGAATTCTAAGGTATGTCACATAGTCTATGTGCTGCATCTTCCATTCAACTGAGTTTCCCATGCTTCCATGTATACTGTCTCACTTCCGCTCACTGAGAACCATATAGCCATGGCTTTATTTTCACAGTTACATTTTTTACAACTTTCTCCATCTGGAGGGTGAACAGACTGAGCCTCAAAGACATGGAACAGCAGGTACCAGTGGCAGGAAGGACAAACTTAAAGGGATGGCCTTTCCTTTGTAACCCATTGCTTCTTCGCATCAGTCAATCCTTCCCATCGGGGTCCCCAGCTATGCTTCCTGAATCTGCTTCCACTCCAAGCCTTCCAGCCAGATGTGAGGAAATAAAAGCAGGGTTGCCTTTTTTATTGTGAGAAAAAATGTTGTGGGATCAGAGTTCCAAAGGCTAAAACCTACTCTATCACGTATTCACTCTGTAACTTGGGAAAGTTTTTAATTAATTGATAATTAATGTATTTATTGTTAATAAGTAGAGATGCTGTATGAACACGTCTTATGTTGGTATCCTCATTTCCCTCCTCCCTTCCCCCAATCCATTGAGGTCCCTCCTCAGTGGGATTGCTGGAATGCTCCATGGGATGAAGGGCCAGGAATTGTGCAAGTAGTCACCAGTTGTTGTTTTGAGGGGGGCAATGCCTCTGGATATTCCCCCCCACACACCATGGCACTTACAATCTTTCCATCCTCTTTTCTGCAAAATTCCCTGAGCCATGATGGGTGAATTTTAAGTCTGCTTTACTGTTGAGCTCTTAAGAGTCTCTGGGTTTCTGCTTTGGACTGTCTTGAGAATCCTCGGTGTCTGTCTCCATCACCCTTGCATAGGTTGTCTGACTCGCTGTGGAAGCAGCGCTCTTGCTCATCTTACCACTTCCTCTGTGGTCTCATTTTGGGCCCTACATGATGTGTTAGGATGGGTTCATCTCCTGCCTGGGAGTCAGCCATCATCTCAGGTCTTGTTGGTGGAATTGGATTTTCCATGGTTCTTGCTGCCTTCTGACAAATACAAACAAAATTTCCAATGGAGAATGAGATCAGTATAGGTAAAATGGGATAAACATTGTTAATTTGGCAAGAATTTAATGGGTGCAGCCTTTCTGTTGACCCATGGTTAGTAGAGGATTCCCCTTGGCATCTGGGTTCTTGGTCTTCATAAGAATTTGCCTTGGAAAAGATAAGACCCTATTGCTGAAGATTCCACGGACTGATATCACACAACACTGAGAGACCCTGCTGAATCCAGAAATGAAATCAGCTCCCAGATGTGCAGCCTGGGTAATGCCGGATGGTGTTGCATGAGCTGCCAGGGGAACCAGACCAATGATATCCTGAGAGAGCAGGAGGCATCTTCAAAAGTTATACCGACCGATGGACTGAGAGTGCAGAACACACTGCTATATGGCACAGGCAAGCAAGTCAAGAAGTGCCCATCTGTGCAATAGTGGCACCCAACCTAGGTGGGTAATCAACAGCCGGCTAATTGGCTTTGAGATCCGCTCAAAGGCAGGGAACCCCTGACTGGTAAGGGGACCCAAGGCAATCTTGAATGGGGACCAAGAACCCCATCTCCATGGGGAAGTCCTCACTAACCATAGGTCCTCAGAAAGGCTACCCCCTCCAAACGCTCACCAACCTAGCAATATTTGTCTCAATTGACCAATAATAATCTCACTCTCTGCTGGAGACTCTTGTATCTTTCAGAAGGCAATGAGAACCGGGGATAAAGGAACTCCACCAAGGGGACCTGATGTGACGGGGGACACCCAAGCAGGAGACGATCCACATAGAGCCCAAACACAACCTCTAAGGATGACGAGCAAAACATCTATTCCCACAGCAAGGCAGATAACCTATGGAAGAACAATGGAGAGAGGCACCAAGGGTGCACAAAATTGTTCAAACACAAATTTAGAGACTTTTACAAACCCAATAACTATGAAAAATTTGAATTCACCCACTATGACTCAGGGAAATTTGCGGAAGAGGGGGCGGAAAGAATGTAAGTCATGGGGGGGGGGAGAATAACGCATAAAAGGGAATGTAATCCTGGATTCAATGGCATTATCTAAGAACCTATGATACTGAGCATATTGTTGTGCTAATATATATAATTTTAAGCCAATAAAAACTTTAAAAAAAAAGAATTTGCCTTGGATCCCAGTGCCAGCTAAGGGGTCCTTGCCACTGAGTGGATCTCTTAACTAATCAGCAAGCCGTTGATTACCCACCCAGGTTAAATGCCTCTATTGCACAGGTAAGTACTTCTTGCTTTGCTGTTCTCTGCCTTATTGCAGTGTCCTCTGCATTCTCAGGCCATTGGTTGCTGTTGTATATCAATGTCCCCTGCGTTCTCTGAATATCACTGGCCAATTTCCCATGGTAGCTTGTGTAGCATCTTCCAGCACTACACATCTGGGAGCTGGCTTCCTCTCCAGATCCAAAGGGGTCTCTTGGTGTTGTGTGACAGCAGCCTGTGGAATCTTCATCAAGAGGGTCTTGTCTTCTGCCTGGGGCAGTTAATCAAGAGCTTTGACCTAGCCTGTCTTGTTTTAGGACCTCGTAGGTCTCTTTGGGAAAGTTTCTCAATGTTTTGCTTTCTCTGAGACAAAGGTAGTCATGGTGATTGTCAAACTTACCTTGTCAGGTTGCATGAGGACTATTGGGTGCCGAGCTCTGTGTTGCTCATGGTGAGTGGTGGATCACTGCTAACCACAGCCCACCTCCTGTGCATCCCATCCTGGCCCTCACCTCACATAGGCCAGAACAGAGTCACAGGCTCTGCATCCTATTTAGACTCACGCATACTACGCACCCTACTTAGACTCAGGCATACAGCAGCTATTTCTTTTTTTACCTCCTGTACAGATGAGCTTGGCTGCCAGTTGAGGATACAGGAAGGGGGGGCAGGGTGGTACCATGTATCACTGGCATGTGTTACTCCCATTAGGTGAATAGGATGAAACAGCTACTAATCCACCCTAGCCCCAAAGCACTAATGTCAACAGATATTTTATAGCAGGGGAAGGTGCCAATGAACATGTCACATGCTTTTTTGAAAATAAATGAAGCCACATAGGGACTCTAAAGTAAAAGCTAGGACCTGGGCTGTTTATGGCTCTCCTCTGGCCCTGGTTTATGGTGTTGCAAATGTCGCAGCTAGAAGAGACACAGAGGGAGGAGCCTCAAGGTGGGGGTGAGAGGTCATCTATAGCATCTCAGTGGGCAGCTCCTTCAGTGTCCCGGATGCTGTATGGTACAGGCGTGGGGTGGGGAGGGGACAATATGACTGATGCTGAGCTTGTTGGGAAGGTTTGAAAATTGAAGTCAGGGTTTTATTCCCTTTCAAAACTGAATTTCAAAAAAATATGCTTGCAGTCCATTTCCTCACTTCCACGTTGGACAAGCATGGGACCTGTTTTTGCTTTCTACCATGGAACCACCACAATTCAGTTTACACTGTCAGCTTCTCAAATAAAATAAATGCAATGATCTGCTCCCCAGAGCTCTGACACGAGGGAGGAGTGTTGTGGTCAGCTTTCTAGTTGTTGTGCAGAAAGAACCCAAGCAAAGCGGCTTGTGGAGGAATGGGTTTATTTGGCTTACGGACTCGAGGGGAGACTCCATCCTGGCAGGGAAAACGATGGCATGAGCAGAGGGCTGGACATCACCTCTGCCACAGCACTGCAAACAGCGGCAGGAAGGTGTGCCAAACACTGGCAAGGGGAAGCTGGCTTATAACCCCATAATCCCGCCCCCAACAACACAGCTCTAGTGAGGTTCTAATTCCTGAACTGCCATCAGCTGAGGATCGATCACTGAGAACACATTCATTTGTTTGTGGGGGACACCTGGATCAAACCATGACAAGGAGCCACGGAGAAGCAGAACAGCAAGGGCACTTGGAGATTATTTTGTGATCATAGGGCACTGGTATTTAATGTTTTTTTCTCTCTCACTCACTAGTAGAGCCCATCTTGTAGGAAACATTTAGTGCAGAACCTCCAATATGTAAAACACAAAAGGAAAGGACGCGCATTGAAACAGGAGTGCAACCTGCTTCAGCTGTCCCCAACCCTTGGTTCTCCATAGAAAACACCCTTTAAGGTCTCCTGGGCACAAACCCCACTACTGAATACAAAGCAGATGTCTGCAATGACTGACTCAGTATCCGGACATTCTAGGTGACCCTCACTTGCCCTCACATTTGATAACCAGGGCTGTTTTCTAACACTTTAATTTTACAAAAGAAACCAACACATCCAGTTAAGAGGTTACTGATCACAAAGCTTGCTGGAGATGGCCCACGTGTCACCATGTGCTTTCTATGGAGACCAAGGGCTGGGGATAGCTGAGGCAGGTGGGTGACAGTAGGTTTGGGACAGAGAGGAGGGAAATGGGGATACATCACAAGATTTGCTCATACAGTGTATCTAATTATTGACTATATATGTATATATGTGTGTGTGAACAACAACAACAAACAAAGCAGAAGCAGGAGAGTGAGCTGACTAACACACACTGGCAAGCCAGGGGCTGGTAAAGCTGAAGGTCCACCACAACAACACACCTCCTACAGCAAGGCTCTATCTCTCAAACTGCCATCAGATGAGGACCAAGCATTTGGAATGCATACAATTTATGGGGGACACCACAGGGACCTAGGCCAGAAATTCCAAGAAGACCTCAATGTAGTGGATGTGTGGAAAACTAGGCTGATAGATACTGGTGGTAGAAAATGGAAAAAGCCATAATGTGGCCAAGAAATGGTAAACGCCTGTCAACTGCCACCTTTTCCACCACACTCTGCTGCCTTCTGGTTAGGGTCAATGCTTCACAGAAAAATCCAATTGAAACGAAGGGGTTAAGGTGCAGTTGGTGGCTTTACTATCAGCCAAATGACATTTTAACAGCCTTTTTAGCATAGCCTGGCTGGGCTGAGACCTTTCCTGCAAAATGCCTTAATCCTTGGCCTCTAAATAGAGAGTTATTTTCAATTTCTCCAGTTCCTAATGTTTTAAATGGAACTACTGTTCCCCTTTCAGCCCCCAGTGACTGGCTGGAGATCTTTATTGATATATATATAAATTACCCCAATCCTCTCTGCTGCCTACAGATCCAATCATATTGAACTAATGCGCATATAAATAAAAACCTGGAAGTGTGGTTTATGGCAATAAGTAGTGCAGCCGAAGTTTATACCATTCTGCAAAGACACCTTGATACATTGCTGATAATTTTCCTAATGTGTTTAAGAAGGCACTGTGTCAGCTCAGGCATGAGCACTCTGGGAACTGAATGAGAAATGGGATTCTTAAGCTTCCGACTGACCCAGAAAGGAATCTGTCCTGCTGGAAGGATATCTGTCCCAGGGTGTACAGGGTTGCCAATGTGGAAGTCTTTTCTCAAAATCACCAGGTTGTAAGAGAGGGGCTGCTCTGTATAAGAGTTAGGCTAAGGGTCTATGCCTCTTTTTGGGATCCGTTGTCTGTGATTCGTGCCCACAACAATCTGGCTACAAGGGCATCACAGGAGGTCTCCACGTGCTGAGAAACAGGAGAGGCATGTTCTTTATGCTTAGCACAAGTGGTATTGGACCTTATTGTTATGGTTTCATGTACCCTCAAAGGCTTGGTTCCTAGCTGGTGGAGCCAGTCATTGAGAGGTGATTGGATCATGAGGTTCTGAAACCATTGTTGGATTTGTTATTGAGGGGTTTGGTAGATACTAGGAGGTGGGACTTGTTTGGAGGAAGTAGATAACTGGAGGGGTCTATCTTATTCCCAGCCCCTTCCTGTCACCATGAGTTGATATCTTGCTTCAGCCTCCAGGATACTCCACTTTACCCACAAGCCCATAGCAAAGGAGAAAGTGGGACCAGAGAAGGACTGACAGCTCTGAAACTATGAGCGAAAATAATTTTCTTCCTTTGACTTTCCCATGTATTTGTGAGCAAAGGAAAATATATACTTGGAATTATGTGTCTGTTCCAAGAAGTAACTGTCCAGGTCTTATAACCTTCTTTCCTTGCCTTCCTCCAATCTGTCTCCAGTGCTACTAAAGCCATACTTCTCTTAGGACATAGGCTGGTTATGGCTGTGGTGTGCACTTTCCCCCACTCTTTCTCTGAATGACTTAATTCATGTACTTTGTGAGTCTGCTGGGGTTCAGGCCATATCTATCACATTCAGTCTCATTAAGTTGGACATTGCCCATACTGTCTCCTGTGGCCATGCTGGCCTTTTATTATCAATATTACTCTCTGTGCTTGGTACACAGTCCATATAAACACAGTACTGACTCTCTACCTATTAGCTTAGTATCTTACTGTTATAGTTATCTCCTTGTTAATGGCACAAAGAACCTAACCAAAATCAGCTGGTGGGAAGAATGGTTTTTATTTTGGCATACAGTCTTGAGGAGAAACTCCATGATGACAGGGGAAGTATGACATGAACAGAGGCTGGTCATTACCTCTGCCACAGTAGATTAAAAAAGGCAGCAAGAGAGTGAGCCAAGTTCTGTCAAGGCAAGTTGGTTATAACACCACTTAGCCCTCCTGTCCCCACAGAAAAACACCTCCTCCAGCAAGGCTCCACCTCCCAAATTGCCATCAGCTTGGGACCAAGCATTCCAAATACACGAGTTTAAGGGGGACATCTGATTGAAACCACCCATTTGTCCAAGCTATTTGTTCTACTTGAAAAGTTCCCCTACACCTTTGTCCTTGCCCCCCCCCCCATTTTTTTCTGAGCCTGAAGTGCAAGCCCTCATATTCCCAGGTTCTGCCCAGCCACCAGTTCAGCCTCTGTTCATACATATTCCTCTGATCCAGTTGGAAATTATCTCTTTCATCCATCTCTTACTGAACTTATTCCTTTCAACTCAACATCATGTCCATTTATATATAATAACCCTTTTCCTTCTCCAAGTATGCCTTGGTTTGTTCAGCCTTGAGATTCTCCCAAGCTCTACTGTGCATTCCTATGATAGATATTTAGTATTTATTGCCTGTGTGAATGAATGACAGAATGAATGTATAAACACATGGGTGCTGGCCACGGTAGGAGATGCCTGCCCTGGACAAAACTCAAAGGAATGACTTTACTTAGTAAACATTAAAAACCATGAAGGTGTAGGCATGTTCGAGACCTTGATGAAAGAGGACTTGTATGGAACTCAGGGGTAGGGGTGTGTGGGGAGGAATTAGGTTGGAAGGAGGGATAGGAGTCAGGGTGAAGGCATATAGAGTGTTTGGGGAGAGAGATTCTTTATGTTTTTGGAAATTTTGCCCTGGAAAAAAATTCTAGAGCTGAACCCAGAGAGGAAACAGATGGATAATGGGCAAAACTGTCACTAAGATGGCTAAGTGTGTGGTGCACTCCTTTAATAGAGGTAAAAGGATCACAGCCTGGCCTAGAGTGAGACCCTACCTCAAAAAATTAAAAAAAAAATTAGAGAGAAAGAGAGAGACAGAGACAGAGAAAGAGAGAACTAATCTCATTGGAGCTTGGGAGAGAAATATTCAAATGTATATTTATATGCATTTCTCCCTTTAAAATGGTCAGTTTTCGATGTTTAAGTATGTCTCTCTAGCATACTAGTATTGCGATACTTGAACGTGTGTTTTACATTAAAAGCACACATATGGATTATTCCGTCAGGCGGGTGTCACACATGGACACACTAGTGGAGTGTGCCTAGCTTCTTCCAGGGAAGTTCAAACTCTGTGCTAAGCCAGAGGTTGTCAAGAATTTTCCAACTGTGAGCTGATGTCTAATATTCATCTATTATTCATGAAACACACAAGAGGTGGAGGCTTTCGTTTACCATTCTGTTTATTATTATAGGACCCCTCACTGATGTTCAGTGTAATAACAGTGATAAAGTACAATGAGCGTGAGGAGGTCACTAAGCTCTCTTTCTAGTTCTGCCCTGTCACATACTAGATAGATTCTGGAACAATTTGCCTCCTAAGGATGGGGGGTCTCAATTTTCTCATCAACAAAATGGAATGAGTATGAGTACTTGCTCTTTTGATGATATAATGCTTGATAAGCCCTCAGCATGATGTCTAACACATTGTCGATGCTCAACATAATAGTAACCAAAGAACTCCCTGATCACCAGTCAGTTTGTAATCACTTCTCCATCCTGTAACCGTAGCAGACATGACTAATAGATCACAGCTCTTACTTTCCCTCTTCTGGACTTAGGCTAGACCTCAGAATCAGGTCAAACACAATTTTCCCGGGGGCCGTGACTATCCCTGAAAAGCATTTGTTGCAAACTGTTAATGTACAGAAACTACACCATGGACCTCCCCGGCAGCAGGAGAGATCCCAATGAGACTTGAAGAGCGTTTCCTACTTAGGATCCCAGTGGGATATTATCAAGGAAGCCTTTGAATGCTTTTCTCTGGGGAGTTCTGGGGCTGTGGCGACAACACTGAGGATCATGCTTCACATTTAGAACAGTGCTTTAGAGCTTTCAAATCACTTTCATGCACATTTTCTAACTTCATCTTCACGGTCACCCTGCCTGGCCAAGCAAAGCAGGCATCGGGATAAGAAAAGTTGTCATTTATCTTTGAAAATGAAAAGAACCCCAGGGATTTGTCCACCCTCCTCACTTTAAAGACAAAGGACTCCAGGCCTGCAAGGATGACTTGTCCCAGGAAGATGCCTGAAGCCCAGATTGACCTTCTTGCTATCAACCCGAGTGCCTCCCACATGCTTGATGAAGACTGGCTGAAAGAGGAATGAATGCATGAATGCAGACATGAATGAGTGAAGCCAGACAAGGACAATCAGAATCTTCTTTCCAAGACGGGGATGGGCGTTTCCCCAGAATCCCTTTGTAACACATTTCCATGGCTATGGTTTCACCTGGGAGTCTCAGCAGGCTTCCTAACATAAGAAGTTGTCAGGCACTGGTTTTGGCTCTGATTAGGAGCTGTGACCTGAACTCTTGGGGAAAGAAACACTAGCACTTTAATGAAAGGTACTTAAGGCTCCATGGAGTCTGAGTCCAGGGTGAAGAAAGACCATTTGTTAGTAATGATTTTGAAAATGCTAGGTTCTTGAAGGGTTAACAGTCTTATCAGATTGATTCTTGCAACACGAGCCAGTGCTCTTGGTTGCTCATCAGAACTAGAATGGAAGACTACTGCTGAAGACACCTCATGCTTGGATTGCAGGGCACTGAGAAATCAAGCTAGAGGTGAGCTGGAAGTCTTCTCCCTTGTTACAGTGCTGGGAAGTGCTCTGCAGCCTGCTGGGGGAGAAACACCATCCACAGTCTTAATGAGCAGGGGACCCTGTGAATTATACAACTGGCAAGAAGTGGAATAGTGGCATGCCCTTGGTGGAGGTAACCCACTGCTCTCTGATTGGATTTGTGGCCAGATCCACAGGAGGGAATTCATGGCTGGTAGTGAAAATTCAGTGAAATAATGTTTATGGCATGGTAGGTCATAGGCCCCAGGAGAGATGGAGGTATTACTGCTGTTTGGCTAAATGGATATTGTGCCCATTAAATTTGTCTCTAAATACTTATGTTTGTGCTCATAGAGTAATGTCGATATCATTTTTTGATCAGATAAGCTTCTTTTTGCAAATGGCAATGAATATTGGGGAGAGTCAAAACTGATCCAGGAGTTGAGATGTGTTACTCAGCAAGGCTCAGGCAACATTATGGAAGAGGTGGTGGGAAGGATGTGAAAGTCAAGGCTGGAGAACAGAGCTTTGAAATACTGAATTCCTGGACATAGGTCTCTGCTGCCTTCATGAATTCGCAGCAGCTGTCATTACCTGCACAGGAGGGCCTGTCAACATGTTGTCATGGACCATGAAGAAAGGCAAGGATAAACAAGACATCACAATAAAAGAGGGGCTGGGTGGAGGGAGGAAGGGGCTCAGTGGGAGGGGTGTGGGGGAGGATGGACATGAGAGAGTGATGTGAAGTGATCGTGATTAAATTACATTGTGTACATATTATAAAAATTGCCATTAAAACATTGAATTTGCTTTACTTGTAGTTATAGCTAAATGTGGGTCCTCATCTTTGAGGACCACACCAGTGACCCCCTCCAGTATTAGATGGGATTATTATTATGCTTATCATTTTTAAATAAATCTTTTATTTATTCATTTTCAAGCAGAGAAATACAGAGAGAGGGAGAGAGAGAGAGAGAGAGAGAGAGAGAGAGAGAGAGAGAGAGAGAGAGAGAGAGAACCAGGGCCACCACCTTGTGGGTCTGGTCTGGCATATGTGGGTACTGGGGAATTGAACCTGGGGCCTTAGGCACTGGAGGCAAGTGCCTTAACAGCTGAACCATCTCTCCAGCCCATCATTATTTTTGAGATAGGGTATTTCTTTGTTGCTTAGGCTGGCCCAGAGCTCCCTGCACAGCCCAGATTGGCCTGGAAATTGGGGATTCAGAAAACTATAAACTCTCCCAGCTTCTCGACTTCCAAATCGAAGGGCATTCCCATCCCATCCAAGTACGATGTTCTCAAAAGTTTCCTTCTGAGGGCCAGTGGCCTTAAAGAAGTTTGGGCTCATGGGCAAGTCTACCAGGTTGGTTTTATAATAGAGACTCACATGGAAATAGCAGAAGTGTTCTTCCTTGGTGATGGGGAGACAACATGAACATGTTTTCTAATACCAGTACATTCTTGGCTTTGTTCTTTTGATATTGAATGTTGTACACTTAAGAAAAGTATGCCACAGACAGCCCATGAAGGAGGATATACAACTGATCAGGGATGGGGAAGGAGGGAATTGGGGAAGTCGGGATAACAACGCATGGTTTGCCCACTAAATAATGTAACTCATTATGGACAATAAATATTAAATTAAAAAAAAAGAAAAGTATGGCATTTATTTGTGTGTGCTCGCATGCACACGTGTATTTGTGTGAGTGTGTGATGGACAATGAGTGTGTGCATGTGGAGGTCAGAGGACAGCCTCAGGTGCTCTTCCTTGGGTGCCATTCACCTGGCTCTGAGGCAGGTCTTCTCATTGGCTTGGAGCTCACCAGGTAGGTTACCAAGGCTGGCCAGCAAGTTCTAGTGATCTGCCTATTTCTGTTTTCCCAGCACTGGGTTTACAAGAGTTTATCACCAAACCTGGCATATTAAAAATATGGGTTTGGGGGGGGGGTCAATTACAGGTCATAATGCTTACAACCCAAGTACTTTACTGACCGGCTGTCTCTCCAGCTCAAGAATGTGTTGTATCTGAAGACTGTCAGAAACAGTTAGGAGATGAAGGCATCTCCAAGTGAGCTAATGAGATGAGAAGTTGTAGATCTGACTGGGATTAAATGGGTCATGGCTGTAGCCTGGTGAGTTCAGTAAAGGAGTCATGATGGATCATAATCTGGACATTGAACTGGATGCAGGAGAATGAGGTTATTTACTAGATTCTATAATAATATTATACAATAAACACTATTCTTGGTGTCTTTCTTAAAGGCACAGTGACCTAGAACTCACTCTACAACCCAGGCTGGCCTGGATCTCATGGCAGTCCTTCTACCTCAGTCTCTTGCTTGGAATAAGGCATGTGCCACCACACCCCACTCTAATTAACTTATAGATATTAGTTATCACAGCAGGTATATGAAGAAGATATTATCATCATTTTATAACTGAGGAAATCTAGAGAGAGGTTGTTAAAGGTAGGGATTCTTTTTGAACCCAGGTACCCACTCTCCATCCACTCTTTCTAGAGCATGGATTGGGGGGGAGAGGAGAGGAATACAGTAGATGCCATGTGTGAGGAGAGTTGATGCTGACTTCCCAGTCCCTGTTGCTGTAACAAAGCAATGTAGACTGCATAATTTATGAAGAACAGGAGCTTATTTGCTCTCAGTTCTGGAGGCTGGAGATTTCAAAGTCATGGGTTTGGTCGATGGGTGAGGGGTGCTGTGAGTTGCCTTGTGGATGCGTCCTCCAGGAGTGGAGAAGTGATGTGTCCTAGTCACACAGAAGAAGGTCGAAGGACAAGTGAACTGAAGAGTGCATAAAACCTCTTTTAGGAGGGTCTTAATCCCATCTACAAGAAAGGAGCCCTGTGGTACAGTGACCATCTCACGGCCCCATCTCTCAGGACAATTCCACGGACTACTTAGTTGTAACACCTAAATTCTGGAGGGGCACATTCAAGCAAGTGTGTCATGGCTACAATGTATTTAGGACATTCAGCTACCAGTAGTGCAGGGATTAGGCTTGGGCATACCAACTCAGAGATGGGAAAATAGATGGATGGGTTAGGGCTTCACTCTGCATAGCTTTGTATTGATTTCAGCATTAAGTCCACAGAGTCTTGCTATGCCTCACTCAAGAGATAGAGCTGGAATCTCCTTCTTGAGAATATGTGGGACTTAGGGGCTTAGTTCTGATGGAATAGAGCGGAAGTGATACTTTGGCTTCCCAAACTAGGAAGTCACTAATCTAAAGCATAAGGTTTTCTCTTCCTCTTCCTCTTCTTCCTCCTCCTCTTCCTCTTTTCTCCTCCTCCTTTCTCTTTTTCCTTTTCCTGCCTCTCTTCTTCTTCTTCTTCTCAAAGAAGCCAGCTTCCATGTCCTAAAACACCTGAAGCCTGAGAGGGAAGGAGAGAGAGAGAGAGAGAGAGAGAGAGAGAGAGAGAATACATGGCAAGGTTTCACACCAACAGCTGTGTGAGAAAGCAATTTTGGAAGCATATGTCCCAACCTTAGTCACACCTTCAGATGAGACTGTAGCCCAGACCAACCTTGTTTTAACCATTTGAATTTCTGGAAGAATCTAGAAGATGTTCCTTGTCATTTTAAACTGGAGTAACTTGCTATGTAGAAATAACCACCACAGTCCTCACAGCTACATTGAACAGCATTATCTTATCATGCTGGCACTGCACCTTGTTCAGAGAAGCTGGGTGATAAATGCATCCTACAACAAATTATAGGTATTAGTCACCGCGGGGAGGCTTCAAGCAGGCAAGCGGTGTGATAACAGTAATATTTTAGAAAGATTGATGGAGAGTGGTTGGGGATAGAGATGAATTTGAGGTGCAGATTTGTGGTAGGAAGACACTTTAGACTATAGAAATAGCTCAAGCATGTGAAAGTTTGGCTCAGACTTAGGCTTAGTGTAGGGAACAGAATGGAGCAAAGATACTAAGGTAACTTCCATGAAAGCTGGCTCGCTCTTTCTTTCCTTTATGAAAGCTGGCTCGTTCTTTTCTTTTCTTTTCTTTTCTTTTCTTTTCTTTTCTTTTCTTTTCTTTTCTTTTCTTT
>PVHP010028056.1:0-23430 GCA_004024765.1 Zapus hudsonius
GCCATGCATGCCTGCTGCCCCAAGCCTATGGGAAATGGGAACCACTGGGACTCACAAAAACAGCAGCCCTTAGGTCCAGAGAGAGACTTCATCTCAAGGAAATATGTGGATGAGCCATAGAGCAGGACATTCAGTGTTCTCTAAATATGTCCATGCACACATGAATGCCTCATGCACCTACACACACACACACACACACACACACACACACACACACACACACCACAACATGAAGACGTGCACAAAAACAGACAAGGGATCTGGAGACATGGCTCAGGTTTAAGATATTTGCCTCAAAGCCTAACGACCCAGGTTCTTCCCCTGTACTCATGGAAAGCCTGATGTGCTAAGTGGTGCATGCATCTGGAGTTCGTTTGCAGTGGACGGAAAGCTCAGCTCGCCCATTCTCGTTGTCTATCTCTCATCTCTCTGCTTGAAAATAAGTAAATCAAAATACTTTCTACAAAAAGGAAAGGGAAAGAGAACAGTACATGCTTTGACTGTCTCCTTGCTTCTAAGCCCCTTCATCCCAAGCAGTAGGCCTCAAGCCTTGTTGCCAGCTGGGTTTTAATACCTCTGAACCAAAGTAGAGATATTGACAATTGATTCTCTCATATCCTCATTTAATTTTCTAAATGAGGAGAGACTTGCTAGATTAGATTTTTATTAAATCTCACTCCTCATGATAGCATCAAAAAGAAGCAGGTTTTGTTGCTTTGCCTTAGTGGAAGCCAGACTCTGCTTCTCAATAATTCGGGTCACATTTAACTCTCATTTCTCACACAGAATGACAGCAGACAAGGGGCGGGGGCAAAGAAAACAAAAGCCAGGAAAACAGAGCAGACACATTTTTAGTGTGGTGAGTATTTAGTATTGAGCTAAAAGCAGCCCTTCCTTGTTTCGGTAGCCTGTGGTTTGTGGGTTTCCTTGGGTATACTCTGTCCCTCTAGATAGTTGGCTGTTGTTCCTAACTCAAAACCCACCATTTCGAACTGTTGAATGTTTTCCTACTTAATGTCAGAAAATACCCAAACTGTTCTATGTTATGCAAAAACTAAACACATTCAGCATCAGGGCTAACCTCACAAACATTCAATATTCATGTCACTTGTGGTCACTTGCAGGGTTGATGTTTCTCTGAAGTCAGTGTGTGATGTAATCACCACCCAACGCCCCCCCTAAATGCCTACATAAGTGATATTCCCATGGGAATTTTCCACTTCCATTAGAACGAGCATTCCAAAATTCCAAAACTCTGTTCCTGGGGGTAAGCGAGGTCCACTATGCTTTCAGTGGAACTGTGGTGAACTGAAATTTTACTGGGCCTTCCTTCCATTTGATTTTTTTCAGTTATACATGTCATCTTTCCGTGACTTCTCCTTTACCAGTAAGAGTGTGATAAACAGTGGTCAAAGCTACTCTCGAGTTCATAGAACTGGTCTTTATATAAGTAACAATATCTTGAATATCCCTTCCTGAGAACTTTGGGGAAAACACCTCACACTTCTTACATAGCATAGAAAGTATCATACTATCACTTTAGTTAAATAATTCAATGTTATTATTTTCAATGAAATAAGATTCTTTTAACCAAAATCTCAAAATACACTTTAGTCAGAGTTTATTAGAGTCTATAGTGAGTTCCTTTAAAAATATTTAAATTTACAGCATAGAATGATATATATATATATATATATATATGAGTATTAGAGAATCTTGAATAAATTATATAAAGTGAAATCCAAATATGAAACAAATACCACATTAGCTTCCTTATCTTTAATTTCAGACCTTTGAGGACTAGGTGGGGATATTGCATTAACTCTGCTGGGCTTTTGACTGATTTAGTAAGACCTTAGGCAAGTTGATTTCCTTCAGAGGACCTTGGCTTAAGCCTCCTTGTGAAACAGAAATGGGAACATCTCTAAACAGAACTGTCCAGGGAGCTTGAAATTGCTTCAAGTGAAGGCGTTAGGTAACCAGGACTGCTTAGGTGACCCCACTAAACCCAAAGAACCTAAGCGCTTGCACCTGCTGCTCGCTGGAAACTCAAGCAGGGAGACAACCCTGGTCTCGTGGGCCTTTGTCATTTGCTGCCCAGTTAATGGAGCCCATCAACTCTTTGTTTTCTCTTTTTTTAGTATTCTTTTCCCCCATATTTATTGTCAATAAAGAGATACAATGTATGAGCAAGTCTTATGATGGTATCCCCATTTCCCTCTTCCCTGCCCCCTTCTCAGCCGTCTTGCTGGGTCAGTCCATGGGATATGGGGTTATGGATTGTATGAGAGGTATCCAGCTGTTGTTTTTTCTTTGTGTGTTGTTGTTGAGGGTGCTGTGTCTCTGGATATTCTCCCCCACCATGGCTCTTACAATCTTTCCGCCTCCTCTTCTGCTCAGATCCCAAGTCATGGTGGGTGAGTTTTAGGCCCTTTCAACTCTTTCAAAGAGGTATATTGACTGGAAACTCAAGAACCCATGGAATGATTCTCTTGCAGGAACTCCAGTGAATAAGAAAATCTAGAGATGCTAAAACAATGTGTGCCTAATCCAGATTCTCCATTGGGCTTCAACTCAAACTCCTCTGACTTCTTCCGCTGAATGGCACAAAGTACCTAGATGTGTGGATATCCTTTATCCACACCAGTCACTCTCTAATATTATCTTCTAGAATGTATTTCTGGAAGCTATCCAATCTTCAGAGCAAGTAATCATTCTTCAACATCAAAAGCTCATTTTGATTAATACTGTCCAATGAATTATACTGTGTCTGGATCTCCACATACTGATGAGTATTGGTTGAACTGGATGCTAAGCACATACTACGGTAGAGCGAGGGTCTCTCCCTAACACTCTTTAAGAGTGCCTCCCCAGAGTGTGGGAAGGACCTAGGAACACAGAGGGACAGCACTTCTACCACCCAGCCAAGTGTCCATTGCCTCACATTACCTATCAGTGAGTCCTACGAAAAAACTGGGTCCTTCCTGGTGAAAAGATCTTGAAGTGTGAAAGGGTATTGAGGTGAAGGAGGTTTTCCCATGCCAGCTCTGAAGTTGGAGAAGCAGAAGAGAATGATCTGAGAATGCCCTCTAGGAGCACAGAACAGCCAATAAGAAAATAGGGATGTCGGCTTAAGGGTGAGACACTGTACAGATGACATAACTGTGCACAGTACAGTGAGCTGATAAATGGTGGTGTTTGAAGCCACTAAATTCACATTAATTTGTTACACAGAATAGAAAATGTAATGTGTCTTGTCACAATGCTGAAATGGTAAACTATTTAAAAACCAGTTTTGTATACGTCTGTATATCCCCTAGGTACCTTTAGAAAGAAATGTTGTAGGGTGACCTTTCCAGTGAGAAAACTTCCTGTGTTTCCTTCATTGCCTAATATGTAGGACACTTAAGTAAGATCTATTAATATAGACTCGTTAGTTTTAGCCCTGTGTTCTCATGATGGCCTCAGTGAGAGATGGGCCAATGTTTTCAAGAACAAAGACAAGAAAGAGGCCATTTGTGCTTGTAAAGTGGTGGTGGTGGTGGGGGGGGGGGTTCAGGTAAAGGAAGGGTTTCTGAAACTTTTATTTCTTCTTCATGATTGTTTTATTTATTCATCCTGCCAGCTGTAACTGTGAACAGAGGAACATCTAACAGAGTTTTTGAAGACTCATAAGTTAATTGGACATAAGATTCAGCCAAATGGAAGTCAGCCAGGAGGGAAGGAGGAAGACCGTTCTGAAGGAAACATGTAAAAATACCTGGGGAGAGAAGACAGCAGCCTCTCCAAGCACGCCTAATATTTCACTATGACTCAAGTCCAGCATAGAAGCGGGAAGGGCAATGGAAGACATCAGAATTAAACAGGAATTGAAAGACCAGGACTTTTCTTCTAACTTCATGACAACCTTTTACTATGGTGAAACCAGAAGGCCACTGTCAGCCAAAGCTCACTGATGTCCACTCCTGGTACATTTGAGTTCCTCAGTCAGTGAAATGCTATCTTAGGTTCTTTGTGGCTTCAGAAAAAAGTCTTCACTGGGTCCAAGCTGTGTTGATCAAAACCCCGGAGACTCCCAAATGAAGCCCCATGAACAGTATGCCTTCTAATCTTGGTAATTTACAAGAAATACATAGCAGGGTTCACAAATTTTGCCAGAAGTGCAAGAATAGTAATGGGTTTAAGGCTCCCCAGCAATAAAAAGAGTAGGAAAAAGGATTGGAAAAGCCTCCTTTGTGCACAGAAGCTATCCATTTATTCTGTTCCATGAAAGTATTTAAGGCAGTCTAAATACAAGACAGGCTAACGCATGCTCACTTCTATAATATAAATTCTTCTATGAACCCGTTATGGATTTGCCTACCTGTGCAGAGTGGTCTCAGCATTTCCATTTTTCTTTGAGAAAAATCCACCATTTCACCAAAGATCAATTCTTATTTCTATGTTTATTACAGGAGATGGTAATCACTCCTTACGAATGGATACTTTTCAAGTGTGATTAAATGGCTCTTATCCTGCAGAGAGAGAAGGCGGCTTTTTCTGTGGTTTCCATTTCTAAGTTATGTTCCCTGTTATTGCTGCTGTGAAATGGGGCCGAGAGGGATGGAGTTAAGGTGAGTCAGGTTCACATAAGACAGAGGTAGGACGAAAAAGAGCTTTCTCTCTGAGAGGGCTTTGACATAGAAATGCAGCCTAAAGATGATGGTGTGGGGAGGTGCCTTGCTGGAGCCCCTGGGGAAGATGAGACCCCCAAAAAATCGAATGCCACATTCCTCCTGAAAAACAAACAGCAAGAATGAAAGAGTCAAGTGTTGTGCTGGCAACCACCACCTCCCAGGATCGAGGCAAGGTGACAGGGCAGTCGCTCTGCACCAAGTCCTTCAGAAAAGAGATTTGAGGCTACACTCTCAAATGACAGTATCCACACACAATTAGCCCAGTGTAAAGTGCGGGTAAGTTGGGTTTCTTACTTTTCACATTCAGATTGTGAATAAAGGGGCCCTGAGAGGGGGAAAAATAGACTTCTGTTATTTTATCAATGGGGAATCAGTGAAACTCTAGAAAGAGTTTCCCACACTTCGTTCCACCCCAGTGAGGACTTTTTTTTATTCTTTTCTTTGACCAGCACCTTGTCACTGTCGTGGGAATGGGAATGTGGCCTGTCATCTCTGCTTCAGAAGGCTCCAGGTGTCAGTTAATGAACACACACGGGAACCAGCCTGGTTTCCTCATGAGCTCTTGTGTAAGGCGTTAAAACTGCTACTTGGGGTGTCGGTTTGAAAGTCAACTTAAAGTTACGCCACCAGGACCAAGGCACAGGCCACTGGTCAACCAAAGTCAGGGATGGGGTGTGTGGATACTGAGACACTGGGTTTGCTTAGGAGAGAGCAGGCAGTATACAAGCTAAAAGGCCAGTTCCTCTAGAAGTTTCCACCCCCACCCAAGAGTTCCCCAGGCACCTGGGTAAGGAAGGGAATATGTCTCCAGCTGTGAGGCCAGCCTGTGGTTCTTTTCCTGCTAAAGGGATGTTGGCAATGAAGCTGGGGAGTTTGGGGGAGGGGAGGAGGAATAGTTTGTGCAGGAAGTAGGTGGACACATGGAAGATTCCAGAGTCTCCTCAACATCTCACTTTCCACCTTGGTTTAGGCTCCCAGGCTCCATGATCTTTGCTGGGAAGGAGAAGGCTGTAACTTTAGACTTTCTGTGGGAAGAGAGAGAGAGAGAGAGAGAGAGAGAGAGAGAGAGAGAGAGAGAGAGAGAGAACTGGAACATACATTATTTCACAGATATCTTTGAGGAGGCTACATCACTTAGCTATTATCGTGGTTTAATGTTGTCCTTATGATGAAAATTAAAAATGTCTTTAATAGAAAAAAATGAAATGCATGCACACATACATGACAAACCCCATGTTTTAGTCTATTTTCTGTTGGTGTGACAGAATACCCGAGACTGCAGAACTTAGAAGGAAAGGAGGTTGGCTTGGCTCATGTTTCTATAAACTGGGATGTCTTGGAGCCTGGCTCTGGCATCTGACCAGCTTCCAATAAGGCTCTCTTGGTGTTTTAACTCCAATGTGATAGAAAGCAGGACAAAGAGAACATAGGAAAGTCAGCAAACACAGAGGCTGCCTTGGGTTAGAACTCCATCCATGACGATTAGTGCAGTCCTCTAGGTCCTACTGGAAGGCGTTAGCCATGAGGCCCCCACTCTCCTATTCAATTACCACCTATTGGCCTGCATCTCCCACTATTGGTGTATTGAGAAATTAACCTTCCAACGCTTGGACTTTTGGGGAAAACATTCACACCACAACACTCACATTGTCTCTCACTGGAGGGAGCCATGATTAGATATGGGTAAGCTTCCCTAGAAGCACCGTGAGTTGTACATGCTTCACTTGCTTTGGATCACAAATAAATATCATACTGTGCATGTTTATTACATATCTTTTACACTTAACAGCATTTCATAAACAAATTTCCCAGCTCGTAACGATTCATCTACATTTTTTTTGAAAGCTGCATATGAGTTAATCTTTCTTTGAGGCTGGATAAACCCTCCCCAGCAGAACTGAGGAAACATCAAAGGCATCTCTTAAATGCTATAATTGCTTTAGCCTCTGCCCTTGACTCACCTGAGTCATGAGTGTGTTTAAAGTGAGAAGGAAGGCAAGTTTCTGCTCTTTAAACTGCAGGCTCTGTCAGAGAGGAGAGAAGGAGAGCCAACCTGGTATCCATTTTGAGGAAGGCTCCTGGTACAGAGAGGTCAAAGGGAACCCAAGGACAAAACTGGCAGGTCCTAATCTACAAGAGCACCCTTCCCCTGAATTCTTATTTTGCATAGACCGGTCTTTGGCTGTCACAGATGGCCTTGATTTCATTTACACTTACCTGTGGCTTCTTTCTCAGATCCTGGATGATTCCTAAAGCCAACAGTAAATCAAGCGAAACATTTGACAGTTAGATGCTGACTGTAGATATCTCTGTTATCATGACCTTCACATTGTCAATGTGGTCTATGACATAGATAAGTCCACTGTACTCAGACTCCACAGGAAACTGTAAAGGAAAATTGATTATCTCCCACTATTTTCCTCTTTTCCTTGTCCTTACAAAGCTGTTTGTCCATTTGCTCTTGTCTAGCCTCTCTTGGATTGATGCCTTTGTCCCAAGATCCAAGGTGGAAAAAACCCACACCTGGAGGAGGCTCCACAGCCCCCTCACTGCTTCTAGGTGACAGGTCTTGGAGGAGAGGTAAGCAGAAATGACTAAAATGGTAAGGGGAACAGAATAAAGAAAGGAAGATTGCAGGGATCATTGATTGGGGCAATCAGGATAAATTTCAAAAATATCACTTTCCACTTCCCAAAGGTCATGAAAGTTACATAGTTATAGCTACGAAGAATCTTTATTTTTCCTAAAGGTTAGGTACTATGAAAGAAAATCAGATGAAACAAGGACCATGAATACCTGTTAGATCAATGTAGATAGATGTTAGATAAATAGAGAGATGATAGATCTCAATTATAACCTATCCTAAACACATTTTCAAGCTTTTAAAATTGTATATGTAACAGGACAATCTAATATATTATCTCCCATTGTGAGGCATATTCTAGCAGAAATCATTCACAAGAAATAAACAAAATGTAATAAATGCTATGGTAACAACATGATTTCTTGCTTTGCTTACTAGATGACAAAATTATGTTTAATAGGCAAATAGCTGAAAATAACTCCATAATAAATAATGACATAATTATATAGTAGGAGAACATTCAAAATCACTTCTTATTGTTTCTTCTTACCACTGCCTTACTAATAATATCCAGCAGCACTGAGTGTTCACAACACACACAGATCTCAGTGTTCTGTACCTGTTCATTCATGTAATCCTTAATCCTTTTAGGAAATTAATGTTATTCTGATCCTTGGTTTAGACAAGAGAACTGAGACATAGAAAATTAAGTGATTTTTCCCCAAGGTCATTGATGATCCAATGCAAGCCCAATATTTTATGGGAGGCCCTTGTGATGGTTAGGTTTTGTTGTCAACTTGGATCTTTTAATTATCTTGGGTGTGTCTCTGAGAGTGTTTACAGGAAGGCAGCCTCTCAGCAAGGGGCAGAAGTAAAGAAGCTCAAAGAAGCTAGAAGTAAACATCCTTTCCTGTGTGGGCTGTGTAGGAAGGAAATTCCAGAGACTCAGGAAGCCATTAAGTCTGGGGAAGGGTTGTAAGACCCCCACCCTAAGGCTATACAAAGGGGAAGAAATGGCCCCCTACCTATTCCCTGTTCTGTGTGTGTGGTGTAGGTGATGGGTTCCTCTCTCTGCTCAGACCTGTGAAAGAGGGCCAGCCTCTTTTGCTGTTACGGAACTTCCCCTCAATCTGTAGTTTCAATTAATACTTTCCTCCCCCAAATTGTGCCTGGTTTGAAGATTCATCTCAGCGGTGTGTGGCTGACTATGACAGCCCTCTAGCTCTGTGGTCGTATTCCGAACTCCTGTGCCCAATTGTTACCTCCCAACAAAATCGGGTTAATTTCCCATCTCTCTTCTCTGCCTTGAGCTTCACCATTACCACATCACTCGGCGATTGATTGATATATTTATCTATAGTCCTGTTTTCACCACGACTTGAAGCCTATCAATCATTGCTTCTTGACTATAGAAAAAAGACCAACCTGTTCAGAGTGGATTCTAACATCTTTATATTCTCCTGCCACATATGCTTTCAACGGGCTTGAGCGATAAATCGTAGTTCTGTTGAATAACACCGAGGAACATATCATAGACAACATATCGAAAGCTACAAATGTATGCTTCAAATTAAGACAACCATCCTGGCCCAGGTTGAAAATATCAATGGCTCACTCCAGCATTTCTTGTCGTTACTAGACTTTTAGCCCAAGGGCTCCTCATTCCAGATACTGCAGATCAATGCTTCTCATTTAGAGACTTTGTTTCATTTTTTTTCCTGGTTATAACCCATCTTGTATGTTCCCTCTATCAACTTGATAAATCTTTTTCATAAGCCCTGTTCCCAAGAATCTGATAATCTGTTCCTTGACTCTGGGTATTTCCTACAGTCTGTTCTCCTACTGTGAATGAGCAAGTCCAATTGAAATCTAACCAAATGAAATTCAGCTCTAAATTTTTTTTAATCCTGCGAATAGAAAGGCAAAAATTGAATAGGTGCATAAATAAAAGGTAGAAGTAGTTTACAGTTACCCAGGAAGGGGCTGTTGACGCATACATACTTGTGTGCCTGCAGATTTACAGGCCACAGGCTGTTAAAAATAAATATATTCTTCTATTACACACCCAGCAATGTCAAGAATAATTATGACAGGGAATCCTCTGCTTTTCCTGTGTAGTTTATAAAATTTACCAAAATAATTGACTTTTGGGGGAGGAAACATATTTGAAAGACAAACTAGAAAACTTCCAGTGCAACAACGGTAAGAAAAAAAAAAAAGGATTCATTTGTAACCTGACCAAGATAGAATAAGAAAAAAATAGACTTGTGATCCATGTCTATAATCAATCAAACACAAACCTGGATAGAACATGCAAAACAATTTTCCAGATACCAGACAGCAAGCTAAAAAGGCCAAATTTCTGAGATGCAGGAAAGAAGCAAGGGGAATCCTAAAATTATTCCAGGTTGCTGTCCTGAGAAAGAGATCAGATAGTGATGCCAGTAGAAGGGAGCCAGGTGGCACTTTGTGCATTCCCTGAGTCCATGTGACAGAGCTGGGTGTCCAGTGAGATCAAGGCAACTAGAAAGCAGAGAGTCAAGCACTGGAGAAGAGCGTAGTAAACAAGACATCCGAGATCTTCTGAGAAGCCAGCAGAGGAATGATAAGAATACACATGCAAGAAATAACTTGATGTTGGGGAAAACCACTGGGAAGACTTTAAGCAAATAGTCCCTTGAGGTACAGATGAATGCTAAGAGATGGTAGACCAGACCACAACAGAAAACCTCATCATTCATGGCCATGGGCAAATTAAGAGCCTCTTGGCTCAGTGGAAGGAATAATTAGCCCCAGAGTAAATGCCACTCCTGTTATGACTAATCTCTTAAAGGGAAAACCAGGGAGATACAGATTACTTTCAAGTTACTGACTTGTATCTCAGAAGGTTCAAGTATTTTTATAAAAATAAAAAAAAATTCAGCACCCTGGAAATAAATTCACAATGTCCTATGTCATAAGATTAATAAAGATTGTCAAAGATTAGCAAGTATACAAAACAGAAAAATAAGACAAGAAATAAAGGAAACTGATCCAGTATGGAAAATGATAAGTATCACACCACACCATATGCTACAGATAATGCAACTAGCATGAATTTTACAGTAATTAATTTGAGAACTTAGATGAAATGAACAACAGTAAGTGAACAATCTCATTGGAGAAAAAGGTAATCAGAGTAAGCCTATGTTGATTAATGACAATTAATTTTGTAACTAAAATCCCTTCTCACAAAAATTCTATTCCTAAATTTTGCTGATGAAGTCTGCAATTTTAAGGGAAAAAATAGCAAATTCTATGCAAACAAATTTGAAGAGAAGAGATTCTTCCCATCTCATTATATATGATTAGCATTTATCATGATACTATAATCAGAAATAGTAGGACAAAAAAATTCTCTAACCAATGTCTCTCATAATCAAAAAAGAAAAAAAACTTCAAAAATGTTTATTGAATAATGTCCAGTGTAAAAGAGTTGAGGTTATTTCAGAGAAGCAATATTGGTAATTTTGTTGTAACACTTGAAAAAAATTGAATCAATTTATCTTACAAACACACTGGAAAATGGAAACCATATGTACATCTCCACAAATGTACAAAAAGAATTTGACAGAATCCAATATGCATTCTGATCAAAACTCAGCAAATGAGAATGGAGGAAATTTTCTCAACCTAATAAAAGGCACCTATGAAAATATACAGCTAACATCAGACTGAATGATGACAGCTTAATATTTTCCCCTTAAGATTAGCAGAAATACTGAGGACATCTGAAAGTAGAGCTATCTGACACTGCACTGAAATTTGTGTCAAGTGAAATAAGAAGCTAACAGGAAATAAAAGGCTTCCACATGGCTAAAGAAGAAACAAAACTCTATTTTTAAGTAACATGACTATGCAAAGTTTCTCATGGAACCTGCAAGAATCCTACAAAGACTCATAAAGAATGTGTCAAATGTCTTAGTTTATTCAAGCAGCTTTTACAAAATACCACAAACAGATTTATAAACAACAGAAATGTATTCCTCATATATCTGTAATCTACAAAGTTCCAAATAAAGGAACAAGCAGATTTGGTGCCTGAGGGAGACACCATTGCACCTTCTCACAGTATCCTTATATGTTGTCAGGAGCATCCAGGCTTCCAGAGGCTTCTTTACTGATTCCATTCATGAAGTCTCCACTCTTCAACAGTCTACAAACTACCCACCTTCCAAAGCCCCTCTTTCCTAATATACCATCTTAAGGATCAAAATTTCAACATATGAGTCTGGGAGAAATTCAAACGCTTAAGTCACCACATCAGGGTTGCAGGAAAATAAATTAAAAATCAATGTATTTCTTTAAGCTGATAAAAACTGCCACTTTATAGAAGCTAAAAGTTTTACATTCCAATTAATATAAGAATAACGACTTAGGAATAATGTGACACTGGAGAAACAAGATTGAGAAGTAAATATCTACAAAACACTGTTAAGGGAAACTAAAGAAGACAAATAAATGGAGAGATGCCAGTCCTCCACTGAGATACCAGTTCTCCGCAGAAAGATCTACAAAGATCTATAGATTCCATTGAATCCATACCCAAATAGTAAGAGGCTCTTTTTTGTAGACATTTGCAAACTGCATCTAAAACTTATATGAGAAAGTGAAACACCTAGAGAAGTTAAGACACCTTTGGTGAGGTAGCATAAGGTTAAAAGACTAATTTTACCTGATCTTCAGACTTAATTCTTCAATTCTTCAGTGATCAAGATGATCTTTAAAGATAGACAAATGAGTCAATAAAATCGAGTTGTAACATAAATGTATACAGGGAAGAGGAGATGGTTCAACCAGTAAAGTGCTTTCCTCCCAAGCATAAGGACCTGAGTTATATCTGCATTTCTTAAGTAGAAATGCCAAGTATTAAAAAAAAATATAAATAAATAAAGAAAGAAAGAAATGCCAAGTATTGGAGTTGGGGAGAAGACTCCATGGGTAAAGCGCTTACCACGGAATCAGCAAGACCTGAATTTGAATCCCCACAACCCACATAAAGCCAGATGCAGTAACACATGTCTATAATGCCAGTGCTCTTACAGCAAGATGGGAGGTGAAGGCAGGGAAATCCTCAAAACCCTTCAGGCGAGCTAGCCTGGCATATATAACACAGCCAGAGATCTTCTCCAAGGAGCTGGATAGTGAAGACCACAGCTGATATGATTCTATGACCTCTACAAATGCGCAGTGGCACACACATGCACCCACAAAACACACAGATTGTTTTAAGCCAGGTGTGGTGGCACATGCCTATGATCCCAATTTTGGAAAGGCAGAGACAGAAGAATTGCTGTGGCTCCCTAACAGGCAGTCTAGCCTAAATGGTGAGCTCCAGGCCAATAAGAGACCCTGCATCAAGAAGAGGCAGAGAGCATCTTTAAGGATGACATCAAGATAGCCCGCTGGCTTACATATGAATGCACACACACACACACACACACACACAAACACACCATAAGTATGCCTGCACATCCACAAACACATACACACATGCTGATCCACACATACATAAAAAACTAGACATAGATAGATAGATGATAGCTAGATACATAGATAGATAGATAGATAGATAGATAGATAGATAGATAGATAGATAGATAGATAGATGATAGATAGATAGATAGATGATAGATAGATAGATAGATAGATAGATAGATAGATAGATAGATAGATAGATAGATGATAGAGATAAAGATAGATTGATTGATTGATAGATGATAGATATAATTATGTGTGAAAACTGAATAGTCTTTCAGCAATTTATCTACATGAAAGTTACATGAAATTCTACCTTATCTAAAGGTTTGAACAAAACATAGGTTGAAATTGATTATGGATATAAATGTAAAATCTAAAATACTTTAATATTTTTAGAAGTCATAGGAGAATTTTGGTATGAACTGACTTGAGACCAAAATTTCATAGATATGCCAATAAAAGAATGACCCAAAAAGTAAGTTTGTCATTAACTAGACTTAATCAAAACTAAAAATTGCTTTTCAAAGACTGTCAAGAGATAGAAAAGTCACAGATCAAGAGAAAATGTTTTCAAGTCATGTCTAATAAAGAATCTGTTCTGGAGAAGAAAGGGAAATCTCAAAGCAAAATAATTCAAGGTAATAAGAAGAGAAAAAGACTGAAGAAGCATGTTTTCACCTACAAAGGTGCACAGACGTACAATAAGCACATCCAAAGGCATTCAACGTAGGAAAATGAGAATTAAAACCATAGTGGAATATTGTTAAACTATTAGGATGATTAAAATGGCAAAACCAACAGATACTGAGGAAACAAAACTCTCATGTAAGCGCTCATGCTGAGATCTTAAAATAGTGCAAACACTTTTGAAAATAGGACCTGCACCTACCAGAGGATCTATCAGTCCATCCTAGTTATGCCTCCAAGAAAAAGTAATCTTATTTTTATAGACTTTCACACATAAAAATAACAGCTTTATTCATAATATTCAAAAGCTTGGCCAAAGAAAAGATAGTTATTTGTTGATATGCTCTAAGTAAACATACTGAGGTCAAGCTATACACTGAACCATTATTCAGCAATTTGATCCAATAAACTACTGGTGTACCCAACATTGTGGGTTGACCTCAACCAAATGAAAAGAAACCAAATCTGCCAAAATCCAAAAACTAGTAAATACACTGTGTCCATTTGCATGTGACTTTAGAAAATAAAAAGTAATACATATTGATGGAAAGGACATCAGTGCTCTCCGGGGTCTGAAGAGTGGATATAGGAAGAGAGAAAGTCATAAAGAACCACCCGTGGTCCAAAGCCCATGAGGAAAGTCGTAGGGTGACAGATACTGATTATCTTCACCATGACAGTGGTTCCGTGGGTACATGCATGTACCAAGACAAGATCAACTGTACCTTTTACTATGGCCCATTTTATTTTGTGTCCATAGAAATTCCTGGGCCAATTCTAAGTATTCAAAATTTCCACATGTCAAGATTTTATTTTAAGAGTAGTATGCTCTGAAAAGTCTAGTGACCTTGAATACACCAGATAAGCTGTTTCTTTTTTTTTTTCTATTTTATGAGTTTTATAGGGCATATTCACCTCAGTTTACATACTAAGAATTCCTGGAAAATGCTATAGTCTGGAGAAAATCAAGTATGCCCTCCTAATCAAGACATTTCACTTAAACCCATCAAGCAAATATTACATTAAGATAGGAACATGTTTTAGTTATTTTTTAAGTCTTAAATAGATATTTATTGTCCATAATGAGTCACATTATTCAGTGGGCAAACAATGAGTTGTTATCCCCAATGCCCCCCCTCCCCATCCCCAATCAGCTGGATATCCTCCTCCGTGGGCCGTCTGGATCAGTCCTTGTGGCAGGGGACCCTGGATAGCCTAGTATTCAGCCAGGTCCTCCTGGCCCAAGTGTGTTGATACTGAAGGGTGCCATGCCTCTGGATAGTCTCCCCCACCACGGCTCTTACAATCTTTCCGCCCCCTCTTCCACTCAGTTCCCTGAGTCGTGGTGGATCGGATAAGCTGTTTCTTAAAAGGAAAACGTTGCTGATACATTTAGGAATATTAACCATGAAAAAGGACAATTAAGGGTATGAGATACATAACTTCAAATATTTTCACAGCTATGGTAAACCAGTTAGCTCTAGAACCTTAGAGGAAAACAGTAGAGTCACACGTACCCACTAATTTTAACATCTTGGTTGTTTAATTTTGGATGGGTGCAATGAGCAGAGACATAGTTCAGCTAGCAAAGAGTAACAAAATAATTCAATTTCTTCTCTTTCATTTCTTGAATGACATAAATATACAGTGTCCAGTGACAATTTTGAAAAGTTCCCTTCTCCCTCCAAACCATTTCCTCCTGCTATGTTGGCTCTGTGCCACATTCAGCAGGTATGTCTGCCCCAAGCCTATCTGCTTCTAATTCTTTCACTTACCATTTCTGGCTGTATTGCACACACACTCTTGCAACAGTATATGTAACCCTGGAAGTCCAAGAAAGGGACAAAACTAAGGAGGACATATAATCTTCCGTATCCATCAAGGGCTCAGGCAAGGCTTGGAACAACCATGCAGTGGCAGAAAGAATACTTATAGGGTTCAGAACACAGCTTCCCACACTGTGGGGGTCACTACCCCATATGGGACTGAAAACTAGATGTGAGAGATAAATAAAAAATTGTTGGGATTAAGCCACTTGCCTGAAAAGCCTAATGACTCTGGTTCTTTGATTCCCCAGTGCCCATGTAAAGCCAGATAGAAAAAGTGGCGCTTCAATCTGGAGTCTGTAGACAGTGGCTAGAGGTCCTGGTGTGCCCATATCCATATTCTCTCTCTCTCTCTCTCTCTCTCTCTCTCTCTCTCTCTCTCTCTCTCTCTCTCTCTCTCTCTCGAAAGAGAGAAAGAGAGAAAGAGAGAAAGAAAGAGAGAGAAGAAAGAAAGAAGGAAAGAAGGAAAAAGGAAAGAAAGAAAGGAAAGAAAGAAAGGAAGAAAGAAAGAAAGAAAGAAAGAAATGGAAGGAAGGAAGAAAAAAGAAAAGGAAGAAAGAAAGGAAGGAAGGAAGAAAGAAAGGAAGGAAGAAAAGAAAGGCTTCCCAGGAACCACACTTAACCTCTGAGCCATCTCTCCAGCCCGAGATTTAATTCTTTATATAAAAATACATATCCATCTCAGTACTAAGCAAATATACTTTCATTTTTAATAAATGGTAAAGTTATATATTTATATGCCAAAGAATTATTTTAAAATAAATTTCCTAATGATTTGTATTAGTCCAGGTTCTCTAGAGGAACAGAATCAACTGAATGAATAGTAGCAAACAAAAAGGGGATTTATTGGATTAGCTCATGGCAGTCCCACAATAGCAGTCTGCAAGCCAGAGAGTCAAGAAATCACTAGCTGCTGAGTCCACGTGGCTGAATGCCTCAGCAGTCCCAATCCATTCACTGAAGGCCTAAAGGCTTCCTGGGGGAGCTGCTGGTCTTCATTCCAGGCTGGAAGGCTGAGGAAATTCCATTCCAATGTCCACAAAGAGACACACAATAAGCCCCAGCAGCCAAGAAGGCAGGGAGTGATAGAGACTTCTTTCCCCTTAATATAGCCTTAGGGCAGGGTCCTTGAAACACTGTCCCCAGCTTGTTGGCTTCCTGAGTCTCTAGAATTTCCTGCCTGCACTTCTCTCCCAGGAAACAATGTCCATTTCTAGCTTTTCTGAGCTTCCTTATATCCTGCCCCTTACTGAGAGGGCTGCCTTCCTGTGAGCATCCTCAGAGACACATCCAATATAATTAAAAATTCAAGTTGACAACAAAACCTAACCATCACATGATTATTAGTAAATGTTTATTTTGTAAACTTATTGTATATACCTACATACCCAGGATGAAATAAAAATTTATTGGGAGGAAAGGGGACCTGAGTAGAAAATGTCCCAGAAGGCCTAGTTTAAAGCCTGGGCTCTAGAAAGGGGTCTTGCCCCTTTTTGACCTGTGTGATGGTGATTCATGTTTCTAATCTCTCTGAGCAGCCTTTGCCTCATCTATAAGAAAGAGCTGATAATGACTTCTACGATGGTCAGTTCTCAAGCATTAAATGATTTCATACAGATGAGAGACTCAGAAAAACACCAGGGACAAAGGAAGTTCCCAGCAGTACATCAGTGTGTATATTAATATTTTTACATCAGCATGCAAAGATAGTTTGGGGGATTCCAAATGGAATGGACAGCTTCAAGAGGCAGCCAGCTTCCTTCCTCTAGAAGTGATCAACGTGATCCTAGCTGAGGCCACCATGGGGAAGCTGTGCTCACATTAATTCCTCTTCTACTGAGTACTGATAGCCCCTCTCATACATAGCATCTGTGTCTCTGTACTCTTTTCTTTCTACCTTCCTTACTTTTTTCCTGTCTCCTCCATTCATCCTCCCAAGATCAGAGCATCTTGAATTCTCTTGATCCTGGACATTTTTTTTTCCCTTGAAGGTGTTTCATAAAAAAAGCTTTCTTTCAGATGGCAAAACTGACAATTCACAAAAGAAAGAAATAAAAATATGAAAAGCATTAACCTCACAGGAAATCAAATATTTGATAACATAAAGAATGCCCCTTCCCTGTATATGAGAAAGTTCTCAAAGCACTAAGAATTTTGTAAAATAAAAAAGAAAATGCTTCAGCCAGCTGACACCCACACAGAACCAGGCTCTCTGGAAGGTGGGTGAAACAGGAAAGCTAATGTGAAGTCAATATCTTCCAAAAAGGGAAATGAGGGGTATTTAACTACAAAATTCCCTTTATTGTCTGTCTTCTTTCTTTACTTCTTTTGCAGTGAGGAAAATTCTAAGTGAACAACTTCTAGTCTAGTGTTCAAAGGAACATTCATTTTCTAATCAGACTGAAATCAGTGACAACTCTGAGAACTTACCCCACATTGAACCTCACCTCCTTCGGCACCACAATATGGGGTAATCTTCAGTTCCTTCTCTGTGCACTGACTGGAACCTCTCTACCTGTACTCTGTGTGTGTGTGTGTGTGTGTGTGTGTGTGTGTGTGTGTGTGTGTGTGTGTGTTATGTACATCAGCCTGGGCTGATGTGATGACCGTCCCCTCTCCTGCAGCAGCTGGAGGTAACTGCTGAGTGTCCCCTCCATCGCTCACCACCTGATTATTCCTTGCAATGGAATTTCCTTCTGTTCATAAGCGCTGGTGGTTCTCTGGTCCCTGCTTCCCACAGGACTTGGGGCACAGAACAGGTGTGCTTGGCCATGTGCAGGTGTTCACATGGGTGTGGAGATTCAATCCAGGTCCTCTCAAGCCCTCCATATGCCCTCATACTTGAGTAGGAAGTATACTTTACCACAGAGCCATTGCTCCAACCCTCTGCCTGGACGTTGACTGGTTCTCTCCTTTCCAGCTT
This sequence comes from Zapus hudsonius, assembly GCA_004024765.1. Lineage (NCBI taxonomy): Eukaryota > Metazoa > Chordata > Mammalia > Rodentia > Dipodidae > Zapus > Zapus hudsonius. Next base: position 18,217 of record PVHP010028056.1, read on the forward strand.
TGTTCTCATAGCCTGCAAATGTTCCCCTTCCTTCACATCCACTAACAGACCTCCTGTGACCTTGGGCCCATCTCCAGCTACCAAGCTGTCATTTTCTGCTGCATCATGCTTTTTTCCTCCTCTGCTCTACACTCACCCTCGCTCCATCAAGGAATCACATATATCACTGCACAGCTCTGATGCCTCTTATCCTTCTCCTCAGAGCCCAGAAGAATAGCAAATATACCTCAAGGCTCACAGAATACCCCAAAATACTCTGTTGTGTATGTTCATGCATCTGCAGGTGCCTGTGGAAGCACGTGTGGCCAGAGGAAAACTGAGGATACTATTCTTCAGGAACGCCTTCTATTTTTTTTTTTTATTTTTGAAGGAGGGTATCATTGGCCTAGAACTTGCCAATGAGTCTACATTTCTGGTAAGTAAGGGCCAAAAATATGCTTGTCTCCACCTCCTCAGTGCTGGGATTACAGGTGCACACCACCACGGAAGCTTTCTTATGTGGGTTTTGGGGATTTTATTCTTCTTCATTCTTGCAAAGCAAGCTCTTTACCAATGGAGCCATCTCCCCAGTTCCCAAACTATTCTACTGGGAATATCCATTTACTCCGCAGCCTTCATAACAGGGATGCTTGACTTACAGTCAAGAAAGAGAAATCTATTGATGTTTCAATACATGAAGGAATGACCCCAAATCTAGACAAAATGCATATGAAATGAGACTGGCACGGCCATGAATTTTAACCTCAGTATGTCCACTTTATTGTAAGAACTTGACATCTGTAAACTATTTAGTCCTGAATTCTACATGTACCTGTAATAATGTGTAAGTTCCAACTTCAACATAAAGTGGAAATACAAGACATGTTTTTGGTACTGACAACCATATACTGTGGAATCCATATTTTTCTCAGGCCATTTAATCTCTCTGTAATCTATAAACTTCTCTTGGCATGTTTTTCCCCTTCCATTTCTGAAATCCAGAGATAACACCCACAGACAAGCAAGCTGCCAAGGAAATCCCTTGATCATTAGTTACCTCCTGGCTGTCAAAAGCAGACCTTAGAATTGAAGACTCAGAATGAGCCGGAGAAATAACAGAATCTTGATATCTCTAAGATCACATCATTTGGCAATTTGCTTTTAGTTTAAGCAATTTTTGGAAGTCTAACTTTTTTTTTAGTTGGTCTTTTTTTTAATTACGCTTCATTGAGGAGCAGAATTATAATAAAATATTGGCTTATATTTTCTCATTCAGCCTTTATAACATCACATGACAGGTCTAAGGTTTTTCTCACATTTGACAGTAGAGACCAGAGTATGGAGAGGTCACCCACACAGCTCCTGAGATCTTGAGTTGGGACACGCTGTTTTCAGAGCCCACACTTCAAGCCAGTACCCCACTATCTCAGGAAAAATCCAGAAAGACACTCTAAGGGAACTCTGACAGTAGACATCCATACGTATAGTTCAAGAAGAATGAAGCTGGAATTATATTTCTATATTATTAATAGTATGTCAGGGGTTTTTTTAAAGGCAGAATGACATGGAGAAAGGAAGAAACAAAAGATTTCAAAAATAATACCTTGCTCAAAAGAGACTTCCTAAGCATTTTTCCCCACTCCTGGGTCATTAGGCATGGACTTAGATTTTCTTTTGAGCTACTGATAAGCAAATGGAAAAGTCAATTTACAGATTTTGTTAATCACTGTTCTTTTAGTGGTCAAAATTTTCAATCTTTTTTAGAGAAATAGTCAAGAAATAATTTTTTTAAAAAAAATCCTAAACCAGTTTAGAAGAGAGAAGAGAGAGCTCGAACATGGTGTTGACATCATTGTTCACCCAGTGGACACCCTCCTAGAATTCTAGGACAAAGTGACTCCTTGAGCAAGCTTTCTGTTCTCAATAAATAAATAAATAAAAATCCCACAATCCTTTACAATTACAAAGAAAATGCAAGGCCCATAGACGTTTCCCTACTGACAAGTCATCCCAAACACACATGAACTTATGTAAAATAATCAGTAAAGAGGGCACTGAAAATCTAAATAAATGAAGGAGACTTTGTGTTTGTTTCCCCTTATGTGAACCATCTCCATCCTGTCTTTTGAGTTAATGACCATCAGATTGTAGTCAAGAGAGGTGGTGGGGAATGGGGCGGGTGGATGGCAGTGCTTCTCATTATTTGGTTAGACTGCAGATCTCTTTGGAATGAGGGAAATCTGAAACATTTTTAACCAGCAACTCTCCTCAACTCCTGAGCAAGAGGTTCCCCATATTTTACTTGGTCAATGGATCTGTTTGCTTTGATTTGGCAGGAGGTGAGGGATGGGGAGAGGGGAGTGTACGTGTGTGATAAATATTTCTCTAAAGTTAAAAATAATAAAGGCAATATTAAAACTTTCTCATACAAATACATATACACTGCCTCCTCCGCTCAGAATAGCACTTCTGCTACTGAGAAGTCTGAGAGAATTTGAAAATGGGATATGAGGGGTGAAGGGGACATTTACATCGTAGTGAGCTGTTTATTTCTTTAACCATGTTCATGTGGCGTTTTCAGGAAATATCCTTTCTGGAACACTGAGCAAAATAAAAAAGGCAAAAAGACATGCTTGCATGCACACACACACACACACACACACACACACACACACACACACGCATAGAACTAGGTTAAAGAAGGGAAAGACCAGCAAAACAGTCCAAGATGGAAGTGTCATTTGACCAAACAGAGAATGCTCTCCTGCATGTTGGTTGTTTTTCCCAGCTATGGAGTGAGGCAAGGGACAAAGAAAGCAAACATTCATTTGCAGCTGATTGGCAGTTTCGGTGAGAAATTATCCATCCACTTCAATATATTTTGTTATTGTGGGTGGTTCCTGTTTCAGAATTGATGGTGCCTTTACTTCAGGCACAGGGATGGGGGGTCATGGAGGGAAGACTGTTCTCCTTGCTGCTGGATGAGGGAAGAGGGGCTGCAGGATGACCAGAGACTAGAAGGTTCTGGGAGAAAAGAATGTTTTTCTCGGTTTCTGGAGCCACTCTTCGTTCTGATTGTGTTTATACTTTAGAATTTCACACTGTGGTCAAAGCAGACAAGGTATAATTTCACCTGTTCCCTGTAAACACCGGCAGTCATACCTGCTTCTGTGCACACAGACACACTATATTAATGGGCATTTAAGATGGGTACCTTTGCAGGGGAACAAAAATCTTAAATAATAATCAGAAGCTGACAGTCAAATATGTAAAATGTAATCTAATTTTTTTTTGCTCTTTCAATGAGTTTTCCTATCTATTTACTGCAGAAAACATATAAGTCCAGGTGCTATATTTCTCTGCCATAATTTAGAATTACACTGAAGAAGAAAGTTGTAAATAAGCTAAAGTTAAAATACGTATTTCAGATCAAGCAGTTTACTGTGTGACATTAAAAAGCATGCTTTACATTTACTGAAAAGGAATGTTCCAGCAATTACCACAAGATTCCACAGCTGCTAAACTAGAGAAACTATTTTTCTTTCTTGTGTTCGAACTCATCAAATCTTACAATTGCTCAGCACTAATCAGGGCTTTTATGAAAATGTTAGTAGCCAAGAGAGCCTCTTTCATTTGCCTTCCTCCCATTAACATGCTATTTACAGGCATGTTTAACACCACTAATAACTTTCTTTTTTAATTTTAAAACGTGTTCCTTTGAAATGTGCTTTTAACAACCGCCATAAAATACGCTCTAAAATATTCGCATAGGATTTAGCTATAGCATCAATTTTCTTGAGCATTTCTTTACAGCGTGTAATAAAAAAGGACTCGGGAGAAAGCAGAGGATGCATTTGTTGACCTTGATAACAATGACATCGGGTTTGTTTGAACCTCTTCCTATTTGAAGACACACTGCTTGGAAGAGCTGTTGTGAGAATACGTATGTGACTTGTGATTAGACCAAGAATTTACATAAAGACTGCTTTTAATTTCCATGTAGTTCAATGAGGACTTTAACTGCTAAGCCATCTCTCCAACCCCTCAATGGAGACTTTAAAAGAACAGTTCTCCTTACTACTAGGTTCTGGGATGTATCACTCAGCTCTCACAACAGCACTACAAAACAACGGATATTCCATTTTTCTCTTGCTCAGCAATATGGAGATGGTTCAGATTCTCATGATGTGGGTGAACTTCCACTGGGCTTGACCCCAGATATTGAAGTGGGTTCGGTAGTTATGTGAATTCTTCCGTGAATCTGTGGTTAAGTCCAAATGAAAGGAAATTTCACAGAAGGATCAGCTCATTTCAAACCCATGAAGGAAACAGAAAGATTAAGCTGGAGCTGAAAGGAAGCCTCACCCCCTCCCCACAGAAGCAGGAGTCATCATCTGGAAGGTGAAATGCAGCCTGTTGCAGGAAAAAAGGCACCAATAGTCCTAACCAGCAGTGGACACTCTAAGCTACACAAATGTCCAGCAAGGCAAGATGTGCCCACGGGTGCAAAGTGACATGTCTGTTACAGAGGAGACCAACTGCTCTCTGAGGCCCATGGTGCATGAGAGACAATTCATATCTGATCTGAAAACCTAGCCAAAGCCCATATCTGGGAAGGTCATAAGCTCTGTTACCTGGCGAAATAGATATATTCTGCCCACCAAATGGACCTCTAAATATTTGTCTATGCCCACACAGTAGTGCTCTCTCATGTTTGGTTAGTGAAGCTTCTCTTTTCAGATGACAGTGGCTACTGGGATGATTGCATCTTCAAAGTTATGCCAACAAGAAGTATTCAGCAGTAAATGAAACATCTATCACACCCTCCAAGGCTCAAAAGCCATTGTGGAAGAGTACCTGAGTTCATATTTCTAGACCCCAATAAAAGCCAGATGTTGCGACAGACTTCTGTAATCCCAGCACACCCATGGAAAGATGAGGAGAGACAAGAGAATGTCCCCAAGCTCACTGGCTAGCCTAGGGAACAGAGGGGCAAGCAATAAGAATAAGAAACCCTGTCTCCAACAAGGTGCAAGGCAGGGAATGTTGTCTCTAACCTCCACACACGTGAATGGTAGATACATGCCAATACTCTTACACGTGAGCATGCATGCACACATCATACACACAAGAAAGGAAGGAAGGTGGGAGGGAGGGAGGGAAGGAAGGAAGGAAGGAGGAAGGGAGGGAGGGAAGGAAGGAGGGAGGGAGAGAGGAAAGGAAGGAAGGAAGGAG
>PVHP010028057.1:0-23086 GCA_004024765.1 Zapus hudsonius
CACCCATGTCCATACACACAAACATACGTAATTAGACCATGCTTTATTTAAAGTGTTGGACTTTATAACCTTTCATTATATGCTTTGGTGCAGATAAGCCAAAATCATAGGCAATAAAAAATAATTTTATTTGGTTTTGGTTACATTATAGTACATATGTAAAGTGTGCCTGCCTAATAAACACACACACACACACACACACACACAGATCCAAAGATTAAAAGAAAAACTACAGACAAGTTTCACTGATGAATAAAGGCAAAAATTATTATTCAAGAATACATTAAGATCATGTACATGACCACATAACCAAGTTGATTTCTATCCCAGGGATTCAAGACAGGTTCAACAGATATAAGTCAATAAATGTAATTAATATGACATAAGTAAAGTTATGGACAGAAATCGCATGATCATCTTGTCAGATGCAGAAGTCATTTAACAAAGCCCAATACACCTTAATGATAAAAAGCCCTGAAGAAATTAGGAAGAGATGAAAAACACTTCAGAGACAGCTATGATGGTGAACACCTTTAATCTCAACTCTTGGGACTCTGAGGTAGGAGGTTAGCATGGGATACAGTGATTTCCAGGTCAGCTTTGGCTCTAGTGAGACTCTGCCAGAAACAAGGAAAGGTAAAGGGAGAGGGAGAGGGAAAAGGGAAAAGGAAAGAGATAGAAAAAGGAAAGGGAAGGAAATGAAGAAAGAAGGAAAGAAGGAAACAGAAAGGATGGAGGGAGGAACTACTTTAAAGTAATAAATATGACAAAAATATAGCCAACATTGTACTAAACAAAGAAACACAGAACATTTGTTCTGAAATCTGAAAGAAGATAATGGTGTCTATTCCCACTCTTACTCAACATAGTACTTGAAGACTTGGTTGGAGCAGTAATTCAAGAGAAAGAAGTAAAAGTGATACAAATAAGAAAGGAAGAAGTTAAAATTTCCCTATTAAAATACTAAGCTTAAAAAGACCCTACAAACTGTATCCAAAAACTTTTATTAAGTAAAAACTTTGTATGAACAAATCATGCGTTGGTAGCACCATTTCCCTGGGCCTGCCCCCAGTCCACTGAGGGCCCTCCTCAGCGAGATTGCTGGTGTGCTCCATGGGGTTGTGGGATATGAGTTGTGAGAGCAGAAGTCATTGTGGGAGGGAGCAATGCCTCTGGATATTCCCACCCACCTTGGCTCTTACAATCTTTTGGAGCCCTTTTCCGCAAAATTCCCTGAGCCATGGTGTGTGCATTTTAAATCTATTATAGTGTTGAGCTTCTGGATTTCTGCTTTGGGATGATTTGAGAATTCTCAGTGTCTGTCTCCAACATGCTGGCACAAAGTTGTCAGGCTCACTGTGGGAGCAGCACTCTTGCTCCTCTCTCCACTTCCTCTGTGGTCTCCCCTGTTCCTGGTTAAAAACCACAGATGGGACAGAAAATGTGCTGTTTGTTTTTCTGTGCTTGTGTGAGTTCAGAGTGTGATGTGTTCCGAGCCTATCCACTTTCCTGAAATTTTCGTTATGTCATTTTTCCTGACTGATGAGAATTCCATTGTGAACAGGTACCACAACTTTGATACCCATTTGTCCATCGATGGGCATCTGGGTTGATTTCAATTCTTAGTTATTGTGAATTGAGCAGCTTTAAACATGATTGAGCAAATGTCTCTGTACTGGAGAGAGAAGCCTTTAGGGCAGATGCCCAGTAGAAAGGCTGGGTCAGTTGGTAGCCCATCTTCATCTTTTTCAGCAGTCTCCCTGTTCACTTCCATAGTGGTCGTACAAGTCTGTACTCCCACCAGCAGTGTGGGAGAATTCCTCTTTCCCCACATCCTCGCCAACACCTTTATTTGTTAGTTTTTTTTTTAACGATTGCTATCCTAGCTGGAGGAAGGTGGAATCTCAGTTGTTTTGATTTGCATTTTCGTGATGATTAACATGTTGAACATTTTCTAAAGTGAGTATTAGCCATTTGTATTTCTTTCCTTGTGGAGTCCCTACTTAGTTCACTGCCCCATTTTCTGAGCAGATTTTATTTTTTTTAATTACTTAATTTTTGAGTTCTTTGTAGATTCTCGATATTGGGTCTCTGTCAGTGGTGTAGCTGGTAGAGATTTTCCCTAAAAACTTTTTTTAAATTAGTTTATTTGAGAGAATGAGAGACAGAGAAAGCAGCAAGCAGAGAGAGAGAGAGAGAGAGAGAGAGAGAGAGAGAGAGAGAGAGAGAGAGAGAGAGAGAGAGAGAGAGAGCCATTATAGAAATCATTATGGAGGGTTCTCAACAATATCAAAACAAAGCTTTTCTATGACCCAGCTATTCCACTCCTGGGCAGATGCCCAAAGGAATCTACAACCTACAACAAAAATACTTGCACATGTACCTTTATTGCTGCTGTATTCATAATAGCAAGGAAATAGAATCAGTCCAGATGTCTATCAACAAAGGAAGGTGTGAACATCCAAGCATTAATGAAGATATTCTAAAGAGACACTTGTGCTCCTTCTTTTGGCCATCAGATTATTGAAACACCAGACCCCAAGGAATTAGAATTTCCTGCAGGAATCTCATGTTGGGAAAAGAAAGGCACTGAAGTCTGGCCCCAGCAAAAGTGTGAACTTGTCTGGGTAAAGTTTCATACAGTGCTGACACCTTCTTAGACCACCTTGCATGAGAGACTGGAGGCTAGGCAAAGATGGGCAAGACCAGACCTTGACTGGACCTACTTAGTTTTGCATACCTCTGACTTTCTACCTAAACATAAACCTCATGTCATGACCCCAACCTGGCCTTTGGAGGGGGGTCGTCAGTGGATCTGTTTCTCTTTCCAATGTGATCCTATTGAGTGAATCTTTTTTTAATTTTTTAATATTGTTTGTTTAGTTGTCTTATTAAGGACAGTGTCAATAACCTGACTTATTGGGCCTATTAGGGTCCAGGCTCTGGTCCCTAATAACAATGAAAATGTTATATATATATATATATATGTATATATATACATATATATGTATGTATATGTATATATATACATATATATATGTATGTATATATATACAAGAAAAATTTATTTAGTCATAAAAATGAAATTACAGGGCTGGAGAGATTTCTCAGTGGTTAAGGCTCTGTCCTGCAGCGCCTAACAACCCAGCACCCCCATGAAGCCAGATGCACAAAGTAGCACATGAATCGAGTTCATTTGCAGTGGCTGGAGGCTTGTTCTGCCTGTCTGTTACTCTTCTATATCTCTCTCTGATTGCAAATAAATAAAAACATTTAAAAAATGAAATTACAAAATATTCAGTAAAATAGATCTGGAAATTGTATTCAATGAAGCAAACTAAACTAAGAAAGACAAATGCCATAAGATCTCCTACATATGTGCATCTAAGGTTTTTGTATTTACATTTATGTATATATTTGGGTGTGAGTATAGGAACTGACCCTAAAACTAGAAAGAGGTCCACAACTCGTGAAATGAAATGTTGAGGAGGGGTTGTAGGACAAAAACCGCAGAGGACATGAAAGTAGAAAGGAGGCCACTCGGTGGGGAGGGCTGGAATTGGGAGGGTGTGGGGAAGAGAGTGGTGGAAGAAGTTCAACAAAAACTATGCATACCAAAATGAAACACAGTAATTTATAAGTTAATAAAAATTAAAGGAGTCTGTCTCTTCCAATGCATTGGATTCAAAGAGGAAAAGTCGTACTCATTTTGATTCCCTGTGGTTAACACAATGCCTAGCAAAAATAAGGGTATTCAATAAACACTGAGCTAAACAAACCTATGCCTGATTTATGGAATACATAGGCAGAACAAACCTTAGAAATAACTTTAATCTGTAAAATACCACACTGATTCTTTTGTCAGTTACCATGAGAAGAAAACCAAGATAATTTGGCTTTGGATAAAGTGAAAAGATACCCTATGGATTAATTCTCTTGGCTTTATATACATCAAGCAGCTCAATTTCTCTTTTTCAGTCAGTGGAGAAGAGGCAGGAAACCATTATTCAAAATTCCAGTCAAGAACCTGTAATACATAGAAATAAAATATGAGACCCTAGCTAATGCTTTTAGAGTACCAAGGTAAAAGTCTTATAGCCCATTATTGTATCTTTTCATATTAAAAGGCTAAAGACATAAAATAATATTAATTAAAAGAAACCATAGAGAAAGTTGAGTATGTGCTAAAAAGCCAGTGCTAAATCATAAACATGAAATATTATATATATTTAAAATATTATATATATGTTTAAAAAAAACCATCTCCTTTAAAAAAATTTTAGTGTGCATGCATGTGTCCATGGTGTCCGTGTGCAAGTGTCAGTGTGCACATGCCAAGCATGTGTGCGAACTCAGAGGACAACTTGGGTGCTGGCCTTTGCCCTTCAGTTTGCTTGAAACAGGGCCCATGTTCTCCATTGGCAATGGCAGGTTAGCTGGCCTGCAAGCTTCTAAATTTGTTTCTGCCTTCCATCTCTTCATACAGCACTGAGATTACAGATACATACTACCATATCCTGCTTTATCTTCATTTTTATAATTTTATTTTGGGTATCCAAACTCAGGTTGTTGCAAGCACTTTACTCTAAATGAGCTATCTCTGGAAACTCACGTTTCCTTTTAGTACATAGTTTAACTAGAACATACACATATTCATTCATTTCTATTTGGTCAGTGTCTGCTTTGCTCTAGTGGCAGAATCAACCAGGTAACACAGATATTATATGCTCTATACAGCATAAAAGGCTTACTATCCTATCTGTCCCTTTAAAGGAAAATAACACCACTCCAATATAGATAGTAGTGGCAATCTAGTTGAAAATCAATCCAGCTTGTGTACTTGTAGATTTCTTATCATTCAAGAACTCAAAATATCTGCAAAGATTTTTTTGTTACAAACTCTAAAAATAATGAAAGGCATTAAAGAAGTCATAACAGAAAATTCAAGTGTCAAGTGCATAGCAGAGGGAAGGATATATATGTATGTAAATATGAATTTTTATAGATTTAATTATTTTGATATTTTTAACATAAGTCTACCTGATTATTCATTAATTAGGAAAGGGAATGGATATTCATCATAGAGTATATTGCTTAAAAAGAACTTTCCTACCTCTACTGTATCATGTAGCAAATTATTATTATAAGAATTAAGGAGGAATGTTAACTATAATCATTTTTATCAAATGAGGACTAGAAAATCCTGAAAGAGGAAGGAGAGAGGGAAAGAAATGAAGAGGGAGGGACAGAGAAACAGGCTGGAGAGAAGAGGGAACACTGGAGAGGGGAGAATCTTCTGTACCTCATTCTCTGATTGAGATGAAGCCAACCTGTGTACCAAAGTTGGGGCCGTCTCGGACATGGGAGAAAAATGTGTCAGGATGGCAGGATGTGCACAGGTTCAGATCATGGTTCTGGTCCTCGATATTCTGTGGAAGAATTCCTCCTCGCTCTAGAAGAATCCTTAGGATAAATGTTTGTCAAAAGAGAATAAGAGTTTATTTGCTGAGACCCAAAGCAACATTGACAAGAGTATAGTGATTTGTGTGAGAGTTTCAGAAAAGATGTGCTTGGAACAACAGAAATCGTTACTCACTTAGAAACAGGAACTAGTCAGGCAATGGTAGCCTTTATCATCATTCATGACCTAAGCTCAGATGTGAACTGTACAAGCTTCCATTTGGCTCTATCGTTAGACTGACAATGAAGCGCGTATTGAAAAAGAATCTCAAGTGTTTGTGGACAAGAATCCTTCAGCTCAAAGAGCAAATAGTCATCTCGTGTTCCTTTTCTCTTACTAACTAGGTTTTCCACTGAAAACTTGTTTCTCCATTAAAAATTCATGATGTCGAATAGGACTAAATATTAGTGAATCTAATTTCACAAGTCACATTTAAGAGTCAATTTCAATTCATTCCACTTCTATGCTAAATAAGATAGAATTCTGCTTGAAATGGAAACAAAATTCAAATAAGATATCAATTTTCTTCTGTCAAAATGATGAATAATTTTTAACATAATAGAAAGCTAAATTTTATAAATGCAAAAAATCATGGGGCCATAAAAACTTGCAAGTGGCTATATATTTACATTACCTAATTTTTTCCTAGAGGTAGACTTCTCTAGTTAATTAGATATTGGATATGTCAAAATATTATTTCCTGGTAGTTTACTATTTTGGGGTAATTTACCCAAGAATGACTGTACAGTAAAGCACATACTTGCTATTCTATAAGAAGGTTCAGTAGATTTCTTTAAAGCCAAACTGTTCAAACTGTTTCTTCCTTTGATTTTTTTTTTCAAGTTATGGTCTCTCTGTAGCCCAGGCTGACCTGGAATTCACTATAGTCTCAGGCTGGCTTCAAACTCGTGGCAATCCTCCTACCTCTGCCTCCCGAGTGCTGGGATTAAAGGCATGCATCACCATGCCTGGCTTTCTTCATCCGGTTTTAGATTAATATGTGATAACAGACAAGATATTTTGAGATTCAAACATGAGAACATATTTCGAATTTAAAATGGTTTTTTATCTGTGTATATCAGTTGCTTAAATATTTATCACCTGAATTCTGCTGTTACTACTTGTTCTCTGGAGAAATTTTCCTTTCTGAAACAATAAACAAATATACCTGGTGGCTTTACGGATGTCAACATAGGGATTTGGTGAGTGAAGCCGTCTCACACATGCAGGATGGAGATTATGAAATTCGCTTGCTGATTCCCTGGGAAGAGTAAAACAGCAAGGTCCTATGGAAGGTCCCAGTATAACAATGATGTCTTCCAAACTGCAGCCATATTCTGCTTTCATAGCATTCACTGTAGCCATAGCAACACCTAACAAAGTACCTTTCCAGCCTGGAAAAGAGGTAGAAAAGAAGACAAAGAAAGCGAAACTATGAAACTTCAACTGAATTTATGCCGAAGTTAAAAATGAGCAGATGCAGTATTCCTCAAGGTCAAGATACAATAAATGCATGACAAAATTAATAACTTCATTTAAAATTATAGATACAATATAAAGTATCTGACAATAAAAGATTCCTTTTTAACATGCTCTATATGCGTGAGCTCCACAGGGCTTATATATTTCTCTCCCTCTTTTTTCCTATGAATGATGGCAATAAAGCATAAAACACACCATTTAAAGTACTTTAAGTATATAATTCTGTGTTTGCATTAGTATATAACCAATTTCTATTCTTTCATCTTACACATTTGAAACTATCCCCATAAACAGTGATCATTCCTCCCTTCCTTTAGTCAGTGGTGACTGTTTTCGGTTTCTGTAATTCTTATTATTCTAGGTTCCTTATGTGAGTGGAATCATAACCAAATTTTTCTTTTTGTGACTGGAGTATTAGACTTAGCATATAGGTTTATTTATGTATTTATGTATTTATGCAGCATGTATGAGAAATTATTGCCTTTCGTCACTTCTTCATTTGCCTTTTTTGTGAGTGCGTGTGATAAGCATTCATGCATACTCAAGTTTATGTGTGTGGGTTGCACATACATGGAGAGTCCAGAGGACAACCTCACGTGTTATTCCTCGGCTATGCCATCCATCTCTTTTGAGACAGGGATTCTCTCATTGGCCTACGCCTAAACAATTAGGCTAAAATGTGGCTGACCAGTGAGCCTCAGGGATTGTCCTGTCTGCCTTCCCAGCAGTGGGATCACAGCCTGCTCCACCATGCCTGGCATTTTTATGTGGGTTCTAGGGATCAGACTCACATCCATATGCTTGTAAGCCAAGCACTTCATTAACTGAGCTAGCTCCACAACCTTTTAAATTGCCTTTTTAAGACTAACAGTCTGTTGTATATGTATCCCATTTTGCTTCATGTGTCACTGGACACTTAGGTTGCTTCTGCCTCGTAGGTATTGTTAATCATGCTGCTAGAAATGCACAAATATCTCTGCTAGATAAGCTTTGAGTCCTTCTGGACATATATTCAGAGGCAGACCTGCTAGATCACATTACAATTCTATTTTTAATTTTTTAAAATTTAAATATTTTATTTATTTTTAAGCAGAGAACTACAGAGAGAGAGAGAAAGAGAGAGAGAGAGAGAGAGAGAGAGAGAGAGAGAGAGAGAGGGAGAGGGAGAGAGAGAGCACCAGGGCCACCACCTTGTGGGTCTGGCATATGTGGGTCCTGGGGAATTGAACCCGGGGCCTTAGGCACTGGCGGCAAGTGCCTTAACCACTGAGCAATCTCTCCAGCCCTCTATTTTTAAATTCTGAGGAATCACTATACTTTCACATAGTTGCTGTACCATTTATATGTGCACTAATAGTATAACAAGGTTTGAATTTCTCACCTTAGTGCTGTTATTTCCTGAGGTTTTTTTTTAAATAGAAGCTATTCTAATGGATATAACACAATACGTGTTTTTATACTACTACTATATTGTTTTGATTTCCATAGCTTAGTAATGAAATCTTAAATCATGAAACATGCAACTTATTTCTAAGACTGCTGTAACCATCCAGGTCTACTTGAGATCACACAAGTACTTTAGAATGGATTTTTTTTTCTATTAAAAATTCACTGTGAGTTGGTAGGGATTGCAGCAAATGTATAGATCACTTGGAGCAATATTAATATCTTATTGTCTTCCAATCCATGAACATGGCATTTCTTCCCATTAAGTTGCTGCTAATTTCTCTCAGTGATGTCTTATAGTTTGTCACCTCTCCTTCACCTCTATAGAATGTGAATTTATTCCTGGTAGCTGTTTCTTTTCACACACTTCACTTGTTCAGACTACTATTGCATGGCTGGTTCCACTTCTCCTTGGCTTCACTGGATTCCATGTTTTAAGACTAAACCATTTTCTTTACTCCTGACTCCCGTTTTTCCCAAAGACAAAAATCCAAGAATATTGCATTTTTTCTTTGTTCCCTATATTGGAGTTATAAGCAGCCAATTTAGTTGTCCAATAAGGAGTCTCCTTACCTCCTTCACCACTTGACGTTGCGTATCAGTCTAAAGCTAAGCACTCAGGCGAAGAGATCCATCTTTCCAGGTGGCAGAAAGAATGGAAACAATAAATATTCAGATGAGAGGGTCACTCACTGAGTATGTGGTTATGGAAAGACGAATAGAATGAAATTCTAAGCTGATTTGTGAATAGATGGAATCTCGTTAACTTTCTATGTGGTATAAAGGCTTTAAGAAAAATATCAACACCATATTTTGAGTTTTGACATCATGATTCTCAGGCACCTTTGAAATGTTAGGCCCTAATTTTCAGAGAATAGCAATGAGGTACAGATGCCTCAAGCTAAAAAGTGATATTTTCTACACAGATGAGTACCTTTCTTCGATGGAAACCTTACTTAATTATTCCCTTGCCAGGACATACAGATGCTCATACACACATTTGGCCAAATGTTTATTAAATTAGCTCCACAGAAGGGTTTTATACGTGCTGATAAATGATAAAAATAAGTATATATTATATCCAACTATATTCTGAGTCAAGGCTAATCTATTAATGACTTGAAACATCACATTTATAACTTTATTTTGAATAAATCTTGTCTATCTTAAAACTAAATGTTTTAAAACCTAAGAAGTAACAAACAATGTTTCCTTTTGACCTTAGCCGCGAATTTTATTTTTGACGCTATCATATAGTAAACTTGATTTCTCATCCAATTCCATACTTTTACTAGGTCGAAAGAAAACCAAGCTACTTTCTTCTTTACTTATGGTCTAAATAGCAAAATAGTCATAGATTTATAAACAAAAAGAAATTTAAAAATCATCTCTAATTTTACATAGAATAGCCACTGCTGAATATTCTAAATACTATTCAAAATTCCTTCAGAGGGCTGGAGAGATTGCTCAGTGGTTAAGGTACTTGCCTCCAGTGCCTAAGGCCCCTGGTTCAATTCCCCAGTACCCACATAAGCCAGACCCACAAGGTGGTGGCCCTGGTGCGTGCGTGCGTGCGTGCGTGCGTGTTCTCTCTCTCTCTCTCTCTCTCTCTCTCTCTCTCTCTCTCTCTCTGCTTGAAAAATGAATAAATAAAATTAAAAAAAATTCCTTCAGAAACTAAATTGAGCTTTAACAGAATAAAGCATCTGAAAATACTTCTTTGCTTTTATCTTTACCTAATAATTAAAGTTAAATAATTATTTCAACTAAATGTGATTGTTCCATTTATGGAACAAGCAAATATGGCTTCCTTTTCAGAACTCAGTGCTCTTATTCATGCTGCTTTATTGGGTAAACCCCTTTCTACAGCACATTTAACATTCCTGTTTCCTGGGCCTAGACTTCAAGGGTTCTCAAGGCAGTGCCATACCCCTAGGGAGTGTTTTGAAAAAGCATAGAGGGTTGTTCTTGAGTTAGTATAATGCCTGAATTATACATGAAGAACTGAAAGAGCTAAAGATTACTTAAATTGTACCATAGGATCATCTTCCCCCTAATACTATACTTGCTTAGAGACATTACAGTTAGCTTAAAAACTTTCATCCAGAATGGTAACCAGCCCCCAGATGGTAGGTAGTTAGTGCAGTGCTGGAAGACACCACATAAGCTGCCAGGGGAAGCTGGTCAATGACAGCTGGAGTAAACAGAGACCACTGGCATGAAACACAGTCTGCTGCCATAAGTAGGCTGACCACACTTCCTACTGGGAGAGAACAGCAAACCAGGAATGGATCACTTGTGCAATGGAGGAGCCAAAGCCTGGGGAAGGCAATCAACAGCTTTTAAATTCGGCCAAATAATCCACTTAGTAAGGGGGAGCCCTTAACTGGAATTGGAGACTTAAGGCAATATGCACTGGGAGCCAGACTCTTGGGCCCCCAATGAGAGATGCACTATGCAAGCTATTGATGGAGAGGCTACTAAAAGTAGAATCTAGCTAATTCAGAAATGTGTATCTCAGTTAACCTATACTGATCTCACTCTCCAATGGAGACTCTGTTTGTATCTTTCAGAATGCAGTGAGAGAGCTGTGGCTCATCCAACCCTACCAACAAACTGCAGGCTGATAGCTGACATCCTGGCAAGAGATGAGCCACCCCAGACATACCATGGAGGATCCATATGGAACCCCGCAGAGAATGATGGGATGAACAAGGGACCCATAGCCACAGCCAATCAGTCAACACAGGATAAGCCAGTGAGACAGACACCAATGATTTTCGACACAACTTAAAATGGTAGTACAGAGACCCCTAAATTCTCAACAATAAAGCAGCCTTGATACTCACCCACCACGACTCAGGGAACTGAGCGGAAGAGGGGGCGGAAAGATTGTGAGAGCCATGGTGGGGGAGAATGCCCAGAGCCACAGGCCCTGTCAGTAACAACACACTAGGGCCAGCGGAACTGGTCTGACTCCTAGGCTATCATGGTCCCCAGCCCCAAGGACTGATCCAGACTACCCACAGAGGAGGATATCCAGCTGAGTGGGGATGGGGAAGAGGGGCATTGGAGAACTTGGGATAAGAACTCATTGTTTGCCCATTAAATAATATAACTCATTATGGACAATAATAAAAGAAAAAAAACTTTCAGATTCCCCCTTATGAAATTGTACTGATTCATATAATTTGAATTACATCCTCCTTATATCTGCTCCTAGAATAAGAAGACTATGCAGGCCCACTCTTCCACAAAGTAATGCAATTCACTGTTTCCCATAATCTTAAGAAAAAAATATAATATATCCTGTACTAAAGTTAGTAAAATTCTAAATGACAAACAAAGTGCACCTACCTGAGTGAGCAACCCCACATGCTTTTTTCACGGGATCTGCAAACACTATAGGTATGCAGTCAGCACCCAGAGCAGCTATTGTGATGCCTCTCTCATCTGTGGTTATTCCGTCATAGGATTCAGGCTCCTTCTTTCCCATTACCCAGACATCACTGGCATGATCAGTCTAATATAAAAAAATGAGGGAAAAAGGTTATGAAAATGAGATTTCTTACACATAACCTGTTATGGTTAGATTTTGTTGTCAACTTGATGTTTTTAATTATCTTGGTGGGTCTCTGAGGATGTTTACAGGAAGGCAGCCTCTCAGTAGGGGGCAGGATGTAAGGAAGCTCAGGGGAGCTAGAAATGAACATCCCTTCCAGGGAGTGCAGTGCAGGAATTCCAGAGACTCAAGAAGCCATTAAGTCTGGGAAAGGGGTCCACCCTAAGGCTATATAAAGGGGAAAATTTCTCTCCCTATGGCCCCTGCCTGTTTTGCTTGTGTGTGGTGTTGGTGATAGGTTTCTCTCTCTGCTTGGACCTGTGAAAGGGGACAGCCTCTTTCTCTGTTATGGAACTTCCCTGGAGCTGAAGCTTCAGTAAATCCTTTCCTCCCATAACTGTGCCTGGTTTGAAGATTCATCCTAGCAGCGTGTGAGTTGTGATATAACCTTTCTGCAAGTACTAATTTCAGTACGAAATTACAGTGTAGGATTACTAGCACCCAGGCTGGGAAGATAGCTTAGTGGGTAAAGTGATTGCTGTGTAAGCATGAGAACATAGGTGCGGACTCTCAGCATCCATGTGATGGTGCTCTGAGGCATGGAGGCATGTCTGTGATGCCAGCATTGAGGCAGGCAGAGACAGAGATTCAAAATTAATGGCTTGCTTGTCTAGCTGAATCAGCGAGTTCTAGATTCGGTGAGACCCTATCTCAAGAAATGAGGTGGGTCTGTGGAGATGGTTCTTCACTAAAACATGAAGACTGAATTCCAATCCTCAGAGCATGTAATTGCCAAATGTGCTACTAGTGTGCACCTGTGATTCCAGCACTCAAGAGGAGGCCAGCTGACTATCGAGTCTAGCTCTGTGTTCAGCGAGAAACCCTGCTTCCATAAATAAAGCAGAGAGTGACTGAGGACGGCTCCCAGTGTGGACCTCTGGCTTCCATAGGCATGTGCTCACATACACACAAACATGCATATGCACATGTGCACACTCCCCACCCCCGAATAAGAAATAAGGTAGAAAGCAATGGAGGAGGACACCCTTGGCTTCCAATGCATGCACACACACACACATGCACCACACAATACAAACATGCCTACACACAAGCACATATAGTACATACAGACACAGAAAAGATTATAAGAATTCAATAAATATTATACTTCTTTCGATGATAAAATATTCAATGCATTTTCTCTATATATTTTACTTACAGGAAAACAGACTTATGATCATGAATACTTTCCACTAAAGATGAGTAAATTTGTACTTGGAGCACTTTCTACAAAATGCTAATTTTACTTTTTTTGAAAAATGTCCAATTACAAATCAATAATATGTTCCTCTTTCCAGACTCAAATATAGAATTCCGTAAGGAACAAGACATTTTCCAGTAACTCTATCTCTAGTGTTCACTTAAAAATAACAGGCTTTCCTCTTTATCATTTAGGGACCTTTTGTTTATACAAAACTATTAGCTATGTTTCTAGGATGATGAGATTCAGATAATATACATATATATGTATACATAGTTATCCTTTTGGCTATGATACACAAATTGAACAAAAATAACTATAGCATTAACCTAAAATAATAGGAGAAACACCAGAAGCAAAAGTTTACGAGCTTAAAGTCCATGTAGTTACTAACAAGTAAAAAGTACACTTGAAATCTTCCGAAATAGTCAACAAAAATTTACCTTTATTCGATAAAATTTCTCTGCGTTAAATCCCGCAGCGTTTGCCAACCTACGTAGATTTTCTTGAACAACTATTTTAGGATCTCTCCGTTTGGAACTACTGAAGAGGTTCAGTGAACTAAGAGTTGGTATATAAGATATCCCACCTGTTCTCGTAGTGAATCCATGTACAAAAATATCTAATGAAGATAAATGATAAAAATTAAAGATATTCTAAAAAGACTAAACAGCAGTCTCTAAAAGCCAGTCTCTCTACTAGACCCTCCCCAATCACTTCAACCTGCAATTATTTATCTGGCTTCTAATTCGGATACATATTGAGATCACTGCTCTTCAAAGGGTATCTTCTGTTTCAACCGTCTTTGTTATACCCAATAGCATGTGTCTCTGGTACCTAACAAAAAGGAAGAGCGACTATTTTAAATCTCACTCTTACGTTAAAGTACCAATGAGCTGAGGTTTCAGAATTTCTAAATCAAAGATTTTCCTAGCCAGAACTCTCATTTTTAAGGAAGGCTGAGATTCGTCTTAAAGATGAATTTGCATAGAAAAAAATTTGTTTATGTAGAGTGATTTTGAAGAACACAGCTGACCCACAAGGCCATCTAGTAAATTCCCTTGTTGCAAAAGGTACCAAGAAGCACGCTGCAAGAGTCAAAAAAAAAGGAAAAGAAAAAGGGAAGTGAGCAACTTCTGAAGAAAGACTGGATTTTCATGCAGACAGTAAAAACAAGAAAAAGTACTGAACACATGTACCTGGGATCAAAGGGGATGTGATAATGTTTAATTCTCCTTGCAGTGTTGGCAGGCTTCTCAAGTGTGTTTCTATTTCCTTCTGGACTTCACGTTCATGAGCTGCGGTCGTGTTCAATTCAGTGGGCTGTCTCAAAAGACCATCCCTCAAAGTCACCTGTAAATCTTCAAACTCAAAACTGTAAACTGCAGTGAAGAGTTGATCAATAAACACCTTCATTAATGTTTTCCTGTGCGTGGGTACAATCACCTTAATGCTGCTCAGATTTTTTTCATCAAGTTTTTGCTTAACAATATACAAAGAGGCAGCCATGCTGGGCTTAAAAACAGTCTCAAAAGAATCAAATTCTCTCAAGAGAGCTGATAATCCATTTCTTGTTTCTAATTTGCCAGGATCGTGTCCACCGCTGGCATCACCGCAGCCCATTATGCAAAGGAACTTGGCCTTGGCAGCATGGTGCTTTTGAATAGCATTCAACGTCTTCAGTAGTGTCTGATGGCAGTTTTTCTGAGAGTTCAATTTCAAACCAAAGAGATCAATCAAAACTGCTTCTTCCATCCTTCAATACTGTACAATTCTCTTGAAAGAAAACTTCTGTGCCAAATAAATCACCTGTAAAGAAAAATAGCGTAGGATTAAAAGTTACATCAATCTTCTTACAGTTGCAACAGAAATTTTCAGTGGGCAAAAAGAAAAAGGTAATTTCTCTGATCTGAAAGGGTAAACACAACAAATCTAGATCCCACCTTCTAAGCTAGTGCATCGTTTATCATCAAGGAAACCTGACAATGAAAGAGGAGGGGCATTTTTCCAGCAGAAGAGTTCTGGTTTTCATTTCTTGTAACAAAGTATGAAATTACTTGTTGGCAGATCAAGTCTGGTTTTTTAATTACAAGATGTCAATCTATGGGATATCATATTATTTCTGACATGACTCTCACAGTGGATCACATAGTGGATCACAGCACATCTCCCCCTCCCCCACCCACCCCCGTGAAATCCCCAGGCCTTCACTTCAGGTCGGGATGTGATCCACACACAGCTCCACACAGCGATGACCACAACAGCAACAGCATGTGGATCAGCGGAGATAATGCCTGCTTTCGGACTCATTCACAGAGTTTCTCGCCTTCACCCAGGGCGCTCCTTGTGAGAACCCCTAAAGCGACTGGAATTTCCCCCTTGACTGGAAGCAAGTCTCAGTAGGCGCAGGGAGGCCTGGAGCTTTCCTCCCCTCCTGGAAAGGTTCCTAGAAGAAGCTGCACCCTCCCGGGGGAACGGACACGGCGGGCCCTGCACGGTGTCTGGAAGCCGTGCTCCACGCGCAGGGGTCCCCGCAGTGCTCCAGCAGCACCCCGACGAAGACCAGCAGGACCTCTCCCGGAGACTCCCCGGGGCTCCAGCTCCCAGGACCTTCTAGAAGCTGCCAGACTCACGCGATCCTTCGGCATTCGGGAGACAGGAGCCTTCCAGCCTGAACGCTCGGCACGCAGAGGGTCAGAGGCTCCAGGCCTCCCAGGACGCACAGTCCTCCCGCCGCCAGCACGGCACTTCCTCCCGGACTGACCTCCAGCACTTCTGATGAACCCGCACTAGAGAGCGAGCGGGGGCGGGGCAGAGGGCGGGGCTGCGTGTGGGCGGGGCGGGGAAGAGCGAGGGGCGGGGAGAGGGGCGGGGCGAGGACGGAGCGGGAGGAGAGAGGGGCGGGACGAGGGACGGGGCGGGGCTGGAAGAGGGCAGGGCGGGGAGGAGCGAGGGGCGGGGCCGGGAGCAGCGCCCACCTCCACCGTCTTCCCTGGAGCCCCAGCCGCCCACTTCCCGCCGTGCGCCTCGCCGGCACACTTGGCCCCAGCAGGAGGAGTTGGAGGCACAGGCCTCAGACCAGCGCCCACTGTGAGCCTGCTGGTGTGGGCACGCCCTGATTTAGCAGGCTGAGGGTGAGGACACCTGAGGGAGAGAGGGCACCTGAGGGAGAGAGAGGGCACCTGAGGGAGAGAGAGGGCACCTGAGGGGGAAAGAAGGCACCTGAGGGGGAGAGAGAACACTTGAGGGGGAGAGGGGACCTGAGGGAGAGAGGGGACCTGAGGGGGAGAGGGCACCTGAGGGAGAGAGGGGACCCGAGGGAGAGAGGGCACCTTCAAGAGCGAGGGCATCTGATGGGGAGAGGGCACCTGAGGGGGAGAGAGGACGCCTGAGGAGGAGAGGACGCCTGAGGGGGATAGGGTACCTGAGAGAGAGAGGACACCTAAGGGGGCGAGGGCACCTGAGGGGTAAAAGGACACGTAAGGGGGAGAGAACACCTGAGGGAGAGAGAGGACACCTGAAGGGGAGAGGACACCTAAGGGAGAGAGGGCACCTGAGGGAGAGAGAGGGCACCTGAGGGGGAGAGGGCACCTGAGCGAGACAGGACACCAGAGAGAGAGAGAGAGAGAGAGAGAGACAGAGACAGAGACAGAGAGAGAGACAGCACCTGAGGGGGAGAAGACACCTGAGGGGGAGAGGGCTCTTGAGGAGAAGACACCTGAGGGAGAGAGGGTACCTGAGGGTCAGAGAGGACACCTGAGGGGGATAGAGGACACCTGAGGTGGAGAAGGGCCCTGAGGGGGAGAGAGGGTACTTGAGGGGAGAGTGAGCACCTGACAGGGAGAGGACACCTGAGGGAGAGATAGGACACCTGAGGGGGAGAATGCCCTGAGGGGGAGAGTACACCTGAGTGGGAGAGGACACCTGAGGAAAAGAGAACACCTGAGGCAGAGAGGGCACCTGAGGAGGAGAGGACACCTGAAGGGAGAGGGCACCTGAGGAAGGAGAGAGCACCTGCAGGGAGGAGAGGGCTACTGAGGGGTAGAGAGGGCAATGGAGGGAGAGAAGGCACCTGAGGGGAGAGAGGCACCTGTGGGAGAGAGAACACCTTAGAGGAGAGAGAGCACCTGAGGGTGAGAGAGGGCACCTGAGGGCGAGAGTGGGCACCTGAGGGAGAGAAGGCACCTGATGTAGAGAGGGTATCTGAGGGAGAGAGGGCACCTCATGGGAGAGTGGCACCTGAGTGGGGAGAGGGCACCTGAGGGACAGAGGGCATCTGAGGTAGAGAGGGCATCTGAGGGGGAGAGAGGACCCTTTTGGGAGAATGGGCACCCGAGGGAGAGAGGGTACCTGAGGGGGAGAGAAGATACCTGAGGGAGGGAGGGAGGACACAAGAAGCGGGAGAGGACACCTAAGGGGAAAGAGGACACCAGAGGGAGAGAGTGCACCTGAGGGAGAGAATACACCTGAGAGGGGAGAGCGCATCTTTGGTGAGAGAGGGCACCTGAAGGAGAGAGGACACCTAAGGGGAGAGAGGACACCTGAGGGAGAGAGGACACCTGAGGGAGAGAAGTCACCTGGTGGGGAGAGAGGGCACGTTAGAGGCGAGAGAGGACACCTGAAGTGAGAGGATACCTGAAGGGAAAGGGCAACTGAGGGGGGAGAGAAGGCAAAGGAGGGAGAGAGGACACCTGACAGGGAGAGAGGACACCTGAGGGAGAGAAGGCACCTGAGGGAGAGAAGACACCTGAGAGGAGAGATGGCACCTGAGGGAGAGAGGGCACCTGAGGGGAGAGACAGGAAACCTGAGGGAGAAACAGGACACCTGAGGGAGAGAGGACACCTGAGAGGAGAGAATACACCTGAGCGGGGACAGGGCACCTGAGGTGGAAGAGGGCACCTGAGGGAGAGAGGACACCTGACGTGGAGAGGACACCTGAGGGGTGAGAGGGCACCTGAGGGAGACAGGGCTCCTGAGGGGAGAGGACACCCGAAGGAGAGTGGGCACCTGGGGGGAGAGAGGGTACCTGGGAGGAGAGAGGGCACCTGGGGGGAGAGAAGGTACCTGAGGGGGGAGAGGGTATCTGAGGTAGAGAGGGCAATGAGTGAAAGAGGGCACCTATAGGGAGAGATGGCATCTGTAGAGGGCACCTGAGGGGGGCGAGGGCATCTGAAGGGGGGAGAGAACACCTGAGGGTAGAGAAGACACCTGAGGAAGAGAGGATGCTTGAGAGAGAGAGGATACCTCAGGGGAGAGAGGACACTTGTAGGGAGAAAGGACACCTGAGGGTGAGAGAAAATACCTCAGGGGAGACAGGGAACCTGAGTGGGGAGAGGACACCTGAGGGAGAGAGGACACCTGAAGGCAAGAGGGCAACTGACGGTGAGAGGGCACCTGAAAGGAGAGAGGCACGTGAGGGGAGAGAGGGCATATGAAGGAGAAGTCACCTGTGTGGGAGAGAGGACAGCTGAGGGTGAGAGAGGATACCTGAGGGGAGAGGACACCTGATGTGAGAGGGTACCTGAGGGAAGAGACAGCACTTGTAGGGAGGAGAGGGCACCTCAGAGGGAGAGAGTGCACCTGAGGGAGAGAGGACGCCTGAAGGAGAGAGGACACCTGAGAGGAGAGAGGGCACCTGAGGTAGACAGGGCACCTGAGTAGAGAAGGCATCTGAGGGAGAAAGGACACCTGAGGAAGAGAGGACACCTGAGAGAGAGGACAACTGAGGAAGAGAGGACACCTAAGAGAGGGAGGACACCTGAGGGGGAGAGAGGACACCACCCATGGGAAAGAGGAAACCACTGGGGGGGGCAAGGACACCACCCAGAGGTGAGAGGACACCACCCGGAGGAGAGAGGACACCATCCAGGGAGAGAGAACACCACCCGGAGGAGAGGGGACACCATCCGGAGGGGAGAGGACAAAACCCGGAGGAGAGGGGACACCACCGGGAGGAGAGAGGACACCACCCAGGGGAGAGAGGACACCACCCATGGAGAGAGGACCCCATTTGGGGGAGAGAGAACATGACCCGGAGGAGACAGGACACCACCCTGGGGAGAGAGGACACCACCCAGAGGAGAGAGGACACCACCTGGAGGAGAGAGGACAACGACAAGGGAGAGAGGACACCATTCTGAGGAGAGAGGACACCACACGGAGGAGAGAGGACACCACCATGCGAGAAAGGACCCCATTTGGGGGAGAGATGACATGACCCGGAAGAGACAGGACATGACCCAGTGGAGAGAGGACACCACCCAGAGGAGAGAGGGCACCACCCAGGAAGAGGGGACAACCACCTGGGGAGAGAGGACACCTCCCCAAGTGAGAGGACACCACCCAGGGAGGAGGACACCACCAGGGGAGAGGGAATGCACCCAGGGGAGAGAGGACACCACCGAAAGAGAGAGGACACCACCAGGGAAGAGAAGACACCACCCAAAGGAGCGAGGACACCACCCAGAGAGAGAGGACATCCCCGGAGGAGAGTGGACACCACCCGGGGGAGAGAGGACACTACCCAGGGGAGAGAGGACACCTCCAGGGGAGACGGAACGCCACCCTGGGAGAGAGGAAACCACCCAAAAGGAGAGGACACCACCCAAAGAGAGAGGACACCACCCAGTGAGAGAGGACACCACCTGAAGAGAGAAGACACTACGGGGGGGGGGGTGAGGACACCACCTGGAGTAGAGTGGACACTACCCGGTGAGAGAGGACACTACCCTGGGAGAGGACACCATCCAGGGGAGAGAGGACACCACTTGGGGAGAGAGGACACCACCCGAAGACAGAGGACATCACCCAGGGAGAGAGGATACCTCCAGGGGAGACAGAATGCCAACCTGGGAGAGATGACACCACCCGGGGGAGGCAGAGTAGAGTGGGTAAAGGACACCTCTCCTCTCCTTCAGGTGGTGTCCTCTACCCAAAGTAGAGTGGACACCACCCGGTGAGAGAGGACACCAACCGGAGGAGAGAGGACACGACCCGGCGAGAGAGGACACCACCCGAGGAAAGAGAGGACATCGCCTGGGGGAGAGAGGACACCACCTGGGGAGAGAGAACACTACCCGAAGGAGAGAAGACACCACCTGGGGGAAAGAGGACATCATCCAGTGAGAGAGCACACCACCCAAAGACAGAGGACATCACCCAGGGAGAGAGGACACCTCCAGGGGAGACAGAACGCCACCCTGGGGAGAGAGGACACCACCGAAGGGAAAGGACACCACCGGAAGAGAGAGGACACCACCCAGAATAGAGTGGACACCACCCAGTAAGAGAGGACATCACCCTGAGGAGAGAGGACTCCACTCGGGTGGAGAGAAGACACCACCCCGGGGAGGGAAGACACCACCTGGGGGAAAGAGGACGTCACCCGGTGAGAGAGGACACCACCTGGGGAGAGAGGACACCACCCGAAGATGGAGATCATCCAGGGAGAGAGGACACCTCCAGGGGAGACGGAATGCCACCCTGGGAGAGAGGACACCACCGAAGGGAAAGGACACCACCCAGGGAGAGAGAACACCACCAGGGGGCGGGCAGAGTAGAGTGGGTAAAGGACACCTCTCCTCTCCTTCGGGTGGTGTCCTCTACCCAAAGTAGAGTGGACACCACCCGGAGGAGAGAGGACAACACTCAGAGGAGAGAGGACACCACCCTGGAGAGAGGACACCACCCGGAGGAGAGGAGACACCACCTGGAGGAAAGAGGACATCACCCAGTGAGAGAGGACACCACCTGGGGAGAGAGGACACCACCCAAAGACAGAGGACACCACCCAGGGAGAGAGGACACCTCCAGGGGATATGGAACGCCACCCTGGGGAGACAGTACATCACCCAAAAGGAGAGGATACCACCCAAAGGGAAAGGATACCACCCAAAGAGAGAGGACACCACCCAGAGGAGAGAGGACACCACCAGGGGAGACAGGACATCACCCGAGGGAGAGAAGACACGACCAGAAAGAGACACCAACCTGGGGAAAGAGGACATGACCCAGTGAGAGAGGACACCATTTGAGGGGGAGAGGACACCACCCGGGGAAGGGGACACCACCTGGTGATAGAGGACACTATCCGGGGGAGAGAGGACACCACCCAGAGGAGAGAAGAAACCACCCAGATAAGAGAGGACGCCACCCATAGGAGAGAGGAAACCACCCGGGGGAGAGAGGACACCACCCAGAGGTGAGAGGACACCACCCGGGTGGAGAGAGGACACCACCTGGGGGGGGAGAGGACACCACCTGGGGGGGGAGAGGACACCACCTGGGGGAGAGAGGACACCACTCAGGGAAGAGAGGACACCATCCAGTGAAGAGGACACCACCCAGGGAAGAAGAGGACACCACCCAGGGAGGAGAGGACACCATTCAGGGGAGAGAGGACACCAACTGGAGGAGAGAACCACCACCCGGGGAAGAGAGGACACCACCCAGGGGAGATGAGGACACCACTCAGGGGAGAAGAGGACACCACACAGGGGAGAAGAGTACAGCACCCAGGGAAGAAGAGGACATTAAACAGAGGATAGTGGACACCACCCAGTGAGAGAGGGCACCACTCGGGGAGAGAGGACACCACCCAGGGGAGAAAAGGACACCAACCAGAGGAGAGTGAACACCACCCGGTGAGAGAGGGCACCACCTGGGGAGAGAGGACACCACCTGGAGGAGAGAGGACAGCACCCGAGGGAGAGAGGACGCCACCCGGCAAGAGAGGACACCACCCTGGGAGAGAGGACACCACCCGAGGTAGAGAGGACAACCACCTGGAGGAGAGAGGAAAACATCTGAAGAGAGAGGACACCACCAGGGGAGAGAGGACATCACCCGAAGAGAGAGGACACCACCAGGGGGGCGAGGGCACCACCCCAGGAGAGAGAACACACCATTCATGGGAGAGAAGACACCAAATGGAGGAGAGAGGACACAACCCGTGGGAGATAGGACACCACCCAGGGGGAGAGAGGACACCACCAGGAAGATAGGACACCATCCGGGGAGAGAGGACAGCACCAGGGGACTCAGGACACCACCCTGGGGAGAGAGGACACCACCCCGGGGGGAAAGAGGACACTACTCGGGGGAGAGAGGACACAATACGGAGGAGAGAGGACACCACCCCGGGGAGAGAAAACAACCACCCGGGGAAGAGAGTATACCACTCGAAGAGAGAAGACACTACCCAGGGAGAGAGGACATCACCAAGGGATAGGGAACCCCACACTGGGGAGAGAGGACACCACCCGAAGGGAGAGAACACCACCCAGGAAGAGAGAACACCACAGGAAGAGAGAGGACACCACCCAATGAGAGGGGCCACCACCCGGGGAGAGAAGACATCACCCGGAGGAGATAGGACATCACCCAGGGAGAGAGGAAACTACCCGGGGGAGAGAGGACACCACGTGGGGGAGAGAGGACAACCACCTGGGGGAGAGAGGAAAACATCTGAAGAGAGAGGGCACCACCTGGGGAGAGAGGACACCACGCGGGGGAGAGAGGACACCACCCGGGCAAGAGAGGACACTACCTAG
Source organism: Zapus hudsonius (assembly GCA_004024765.1). Classification (NCBI taxonomy): domain Eukaryota; kingdom Metazoa; phylum Chordata; class Mammalia; order Rodentia; family Dipodidae; genus Zapus; species Zapus hudsonius. The sequence continues at coordinate 22,765 of PVHP010028057.1, forward strand.
GGAGAGAGGACATCATTAAGGTGAGAGAGGACACCACCCATGGGAGAGAGGACACCACCCGGAGGAAAGAGGACACCACCCGGGCAAGAGAGGACACTACCAGGGGAGAGATAACATCATTTGCGGCAGAGAGGACACCACCCAGAGGAGAGAGGACACCACCCAGAGGAGAGAGGACACCACCCAGAGGAGAGAGGACACCACCCAGAGGAGAGAGGACACCACCCGGGCAAGAGAGGACACTACCAGGGGAGAGATAACATCATTCGCGGCAGAGAGGACACCACCCAGAGGAGAGAGGACACCACCCAGAGGAGAGAGG
>PVHP010028058.1:0-23412 GCA_004024765.1 Zapus hudsonius
TATTTTTGGATTTGGTCTGTTTTTACTGTCTTGGATGCAATCTCATTTTGCAACTCCTCGTAAGAGAAAAAGAAGCCTGAAATCTAACACATTTTAATTAAAAGAAATTTCCCTGAGAAACCAGCACAGACTTATTTTTTACCTAATGGGTGCACACTTTTATGTGGAAAGGTATTTAAGAAAGGTGGAGGTTTAGGGAGAAACTGGACTAACCACAAGCACGTGGGAAGTCATTCATCATTTAAGAGAAGCTAGAATGGAGCCACAGGCATGCGTGTATGAGGAAAAAGCAGGCTTCTGAGGGAGGGTCCAGGAGCAAGGAAACAAGGAAAGGGACCCCTGGGCATCTGCTGCATGCTCTCCCATGGAGGGAAGCCAGGGAACAGATTGAGCAAGCTTAGAAGGGAGGCACATGGCGTCCACCATGGAGGAAGGTTGGAAAAAAGTAAGAAGTCAACCAAGTGGTGAATCCAGACTGCAAATATGTAACTAGGAAAAAATGATATAACAGAGGCACGTCTAGAGGCTAGGATTTAGACTCAGGGTTTCCCATCTTCACTCAGCCAGGTTCGACCAGTATGGGGACTGAACCTCACATGGGGGACAGCAAGCAGAGAAGCTGATCACCCTAGGGTCTCACAAGAAAGCCAGAGTCAGGAAGAGAGTGGAAGAGCAAAAGTGGGTGGGGAGCATGGCCACCACCTTGATAGTGGTTGATTCAGGTAGGAGAGAAAAGGTCAGATTGGCTACATATAAACCTGGAGGATGGATTCCAGAGTGTTTGACTGTGGACAGCAGGGGGCGCCGTCCAGACACGAGTTCTAGTTCTGCCAGGAAAGATGACATGTGTGTGGGGTGGCATCTCCTAGTTCCCTCTGGACCTCAGGCCCTGACCAAAGCCTGCTAGCTTCCTCCTATTCTGTCTCATTACTTCCCTCCTTCCGTTTCAGAGCTGGGAAATAATACATAATATTCACTGACAGTTGTACTAAAATTTAAGGGTTTGAGCTGGGTGTGGTGGTGCACAGCTTTAATCCCAGCACTCGGGAGGCAGAGAGGTAGAAGGAGCCCTGTGAGTTCAAGGCCAGCCTGGGATTACAGAGTATCAGGTCAGCCTGGGCTAGAGTGAGACCCTACCTCGATTTATAGGCTTTGTTGTGATTTCAGTATGAGACGTTCCCCACAGCTCATAGATTTGAACAACTGGTCCTCAGCTGGGGGTGCTGGTCCAAGAAGTTCTGGAATCTTTAGGAGGTATGGCCTCACTGGTGCAGATAGGCCTCGACGGCTTCCAGTCCAGGTTTCTGCTTCCTTATTTATCAAGTTGTGAGGGGTTCCATCCGTGCTCCACAGTCACAGTGGGCCTCATTATGCCTTCCCTGCCATAATAAACTCTGCCTTCAGAAACCCCAAGCTGAAACAGCACTCTTCTCCCTTGTGGTGTTTCTGTCAAGTATTTTACCTCAGAGACAGAGAAGTAACTATTACGGGCAGGCGGTTTATAAATCCAGCCCTGAGGAGCCACCTGGCTGCCGGTTCCAGGCCCCAGGGCGTTCATCTACCATGCCATCCTCTTGAACATTGGAAGCCACCTTCATCAGCCTGTCCACATGGACTGAAAGCCAGTGGTCCTCCAGGAATCCTCCAGGCCCTCAGTGCCAGACTGGTACTGCTGAGGATCCACTCAGTTCTCCAACTCTCCAGCTATTGTTGACCTGCCCAGCCAGCATCCTATAAACTAATCCAATAAATCCCCTTTATAAAACATCCATTCTATTGGTCCTGTTCTAGAGAAGCCTGGCTAACACAGGTGGTGACATTAGAACAGATGCTCTAAGAGTTGGTGCTTTATGGATGTGTTTACGATCTGTATTCTTGGGCACTGGACCAGCAGCCTCCAACTGGAAAGGAAACAGGCTCCTGGCAGATTGGTTTACATTATAACCCTGCACTGTGTCTGCTGCAGAATAGTTTTTAACTTAAAACAGTATTTTCCAGATACAAGATTACATCATAATAATGTCAAAGCACAGGTCCCTGCCTCAGCCCTCCTCAAACCGGCTCTCAGGGAAGTGAGATGTTAAGGCTTACTTCACACCAGCCTGACCGGTGGCATCTTACACATCGTTTCCCTCATTGACAGATGTCAACAGTGAGGCTTCAGTCTCTGACAAGACCATACCCCTCTCTCTCCCTCAATGACTCCCCTACTGCCAGGCTCAGAGACCCCAGCCTGTGGATGTGAAGGACTTTGGAGGCTGTGGTGGTTTGATCCAGGTGTCCCCCATAAATTTAATGCATTCTGAATACTCAATTCCCAGCTGATGGCAGTTTTGGAATTGGAACCTTGTTGGAGGTGTGTTGTTGGGGGCGGGCTTATGGGTGTTCTAGCCAGCTTCCCCTTGCCAGTGTTTGGCACACCTTCCTGCTGCTGTTGTACACGTGATATTGGCCAGGAGGTGACGTCCACCCCTCTGCCCATGCCGTCATTTCCCCTGCCACCATGGAGCTTCCCCTCAAGTCTGTAAGCTAAAATAAACCCCTTCCTCCCATCAGCTTGCTTTTAGTCAGGTTCTTTCTGCAGCAATGAGAAGCTGACTGCGACAGTAAAACTGGAACTGAGAGTGGGGTCTGTCATTGCTACTGGAACCCCGATTCTGTGGCTTTGGCCTTTTGCCACTGATCTGCAGGAGGAATGTGGAAGGATTTGAAACCTTGGCCTAAGAGATGCCTTTCAGTAAGTACAGCTTGATGGGCCATTCTGGGCAGAGTTGAAAGACCTGAATGCAGTCAGAACTATAGACTGTGAGGTTTGGCTTACGAGGGTGAGAAAGAACTTTGTTGGGACTGGTCTGGAGGCAGTTTGTGTGAGAGGCTTGCTGCATTTGGCCTGCCTGTGTCCTGGAAACTTGTGCAAGGTTGCTTTACATAAAAATGGACTGGTGTGAGCAGATGGAGATGACACAGAAAGAAATCTTTGGGCCAAAACTGCTCCCATTCAGCTGCAATTGTTTTGAGAGATGACAACCATTGAGATTGGGCCAGGTGATCTGCATTGGGACAGCAGGGAGATTGTGGACTCTTTGAAGTAAGGGGCTTGAATGATGAAGGAAGTTTCCTGCTCTTCAAAACTGGCTTTGTTCATCCTGGATCAACAAATTGGTAGCCCGCCTGGTATGATAGAGTAAACAAATGCTGGAAGAGAGGGTCATTGGATGTGCAACACAGTTTTTTGTTGTTGTTGTTTTGTTTTTCAAGGTAGGGTCTCACTCTAGCCCAGGCTGACCTGGAATTTGCTATGTAGTCTCGGGTGGCCTCAAACTCACAGTGATCCTTCTACCTCTGCCTCCAAACAGTCATGGGCAGTGTGAAGCAGGCTTATCGGGTTGTCAGTGTGGAAGCCCAATGGAGTCATGAGGATGAACTATGGGTTGCAGTGGAGACCCAGTGAAATGCCAGGACTATGGGACTATGGGTATTATAAGCCAGCTTCTCCTTGCCAGTTTTTGGCACACCTTCCTGCTGCTATTTGCAGTGCTTTGGCCGAAGTGACATCTATCCTCTCTGCTCATGCCTTTGTTTTCCCTGCCATCATGGAGCTTATCCTCCAGTCTGCAGGCCAAAATAAACCCATTCCTTCCACAAGCTGCTTTTCTGTGCAGAAACGAGAAAGCTGACTACAACAGGGACTGAGTATTTAGCTCAATGGTAGAGTGCCTGTCTATGATACAAAAGACCCTGAGTTCAATCCCCAAAACTGGGAGAGGGGTGTACTTTGGGGTCCAGGCCAAACTCAAGCCTATGACAGTCACATCACACTCCCTCTCTTTCAACCTCCAAAGCACAATGTCTACAAAGGAGGCGCCAGGAGAAAGCTCTCTGAGCCAAGGACAAGCATTGCTCCTGAGATACAAGTCTCTAAGTGACATTCCCCAGAACCCCTCCAGAATATAAGTAGCCCCCCATAGATGCCAAGGGTAGGCATACTCTCACCAAACATAGTGAGTCTATACCATCCCTACTAGAGAGAGGGGGGAATTAAGGAATGTTCTAATTTTATAAATGGGGAAACTAAGGCCATTGATAGATATTTTCATCTGAGGCGCAGTCTGGCCATGGGAGTTCAAGGGCCCTGCTTTCAGGATAGCTATGGAAGGGCACAGCTGGCTTCCCAGGGGAAGTCCCTGCATTAACTCCGCCCACCACACACTATGCACTATTGGGCTCCACCTGCCTGGCTCCACCCTGGCTCCGCCCCTTTTCCAGGCTGCCCTGGCTCAGACTTAACCATCCCGAGGCTTGTGCTGGCTTCTACCAATCTGCCTCGCTGGGGTCACCATAGAGGCCCACCCAGCTGCTCTGGGAGCTCCGTGTGGAATGACCCCAGGGTCCAGCATTCTTCCAGCCCAAGCCTGTGATTTCCCCCCTCCATTTCGTCCTAGTCCTGGGTTATTTGAAGGTGCTGTCACTTCCAGTCATGATACCTATGTTTTTCGGAGTTCCAAGTTTAGATTTGCCTTGTTTGGCAGTGCCTAGCTTTGTAGATGGGAACAAGGCTTGCTCGAAGCCTCTTTGCCCTGGAAAGTCAGTGGAGGGGCTGAGCCTGATCAGCGTTCTAGAGATAGGCTGGAGCCCCTCCATCTGGGACATGGGTGGTCATATATGTATGTGAAAAAAAACCCTCTCTTCTTCTTAGTTTCTGGGGAGGCCATAGGAGCCTGGATAGAGGGCTCAAGGGTAACTTTCACAAAGTCCCAGATCTAAGAAAGAATTAGCAGCCCAGACTCCGGGCCTAGATTTTTCCAGAGCCTGAAGACTACGAAGAACAAAAGGTCAATGAGAAAATCCAGGATTTCTACTTTCCTTCCACTCTGAAAAAGAATCTCCACCACCACCAAACGTTGATGTAGATTTTGCTTTTGCTTGCAAATAAGCCCAGAGGTGGGCAGTCTGTTTTACTATGGTCCTCACCCATAAGATGCCCATATACTGCACAACCCTCCTGATTCCTTTCTGCCATTCTGCTCAAAATAGCTGCAAGAAAGGATAGGATGGGAACCCAAGAACTGAAGACCCCATTGTAGCCAGCCCATGTGCTGCTGGGATGAACCTCCAAGCCAGACAGTTATGGGAGGAAAGGATTTATTGAAGCTACAGATCCAGTTCCATAATGGTGAAAGAGGCTGGCCCCCTTTCACAGGTCCAAGCAGAGAGAGAAACTCATCACCAACATCACACACACCAATAAAACAGGCAGGGGAAGACAGATTTTCTCCCCCTTTATAGAGCCTTAGTGTGGGGTCTTGCAACCCTCCCCAGATTCCCTGAATCTCTGGAATTTCCTTCCTGCATGGCCCCTCCCAGGGAGGAAAGTTTGTTTCTAGCTTTCCTGAGCCTTCTTACAACCTGGCCCCTACTGAGAGAACCACTCAAGATTACTAGAAAGGTCAAGTTGATAACAAAATTTAACCATCATAGACCCATTGGCTTCATCCAGTCATAGCTACTTCTCTAGTTGAAAAGGATGTTGGGAAATGTCGTTTTTCAGTCAGTCAAAAGAAAGCAATTTTATCTTCACAGGAACCAATATTTACTCATCAAAACTTTATCTGCAAGGGTAACTACACTCATTTAATTATAGATATTTGTTTGAACTGCTAATGTGGACCAGGTATGGCTATTTTTGCTGTGTACCCACTGGTAAAGAGAGAATACTCAAAAGTCTGTTTTCCTTGGCATACTTAGGGAGCACTCATCCTGGGCAAAGTACCTACTATCAGATTTACTTCCTTTAATTACCAAAATAGCTTTGGGACATCTTTCTCTTACAGATGAATAGAGGCTTCTGAGAGACTGAAAGTCTTGTTCAAGGCCCCATAAATATCTAACAGACCCAGACTATATATTCTTATTGACCTTCTCCAGATCTCTGGCCACTAACAAGCATTGAACACTAGTAGCTATATCTTAGTACCTCCTGAAAGCTTTTCTAATTATCTGACCTACTTCCTGGAATATCTTTTTTTTTTAATGTTTTTTTTTTTTGAGGTAGGGTCTTGATCTAGCCCAGGCTGACCTGGAATTTACTATGTACTCTCTGGGCAACCTCGAACTGGGATTAAAGGCATGCATCACCACACCTAGTGCGGGGCATCTTTTTAATTGATTGGAGGTAAAGCCTGAGCATCAGTATATATTTTCATCTCTATATTTAATCCCTATGACTACTGTAGATAAGTTATTTTTCTCTATATTAAAAAGTCAGGGAAACTAAAATCTAGGGAGCTGAGCTCACTTGCCCAAAGTCCTACAGCAAATCCACCATGGAACTGTGATATATGCTCAGACCTTCTTGTCTTCTCCCAAGGGCTGTCTGTGCCTCCAGAGAACAGAGGCTTCCAAAAAGCTGGGGGTACACAGGCTGCCTCTTTGCCATAGCCAAAACTCCAGAAGCCTCCTAGGGATTGTGTGTGCAGGAGGGGCAGAGAGCCAGGTGGAAACTGGGTGGTAACTAGCCCTAGTGATGCCAGGGTTTGTGGTGGACACCCAGTTGAGTGAAAGCAGAAGAGTAGCCATTGGGGTATTACAAGAAACTGTGTCATACTGAGATGAAACCATAGATAGACCGGAGAATCAGAAAATTCATTCATGTGGACCTGAACTCAGGGGAATAACTTCCAAAGCCTGAGTCCTGAGCTCTGATGGCAGTCAGTCTGGCATCACCTTGAACTCGGTACGCTATTGGTGGGGTTACAAGTTTCTACGGTTACATGATTTGGGGCATAAACAGAAGATTCCCTAGCAATCAGCCAGTAATAAAAAGTACAAATGCAGAACAGAAGGCTGTGTGTTCTGGGGTGTCTGTGTCCATGGCTGCACCGACTTGACACATGCAGGTGCAGCTGCACAGACAGGGAGGAGACTCAGAGTCGTGTTGTCTCCCTGATAAAGCTTGTACAATAGAAACTTGTGTTTTACAGTATCAACTGGGTCTGGTTTCTTTGTTAAATTTCATCTACCACAGGGGTAGGGCCCTAATGTGGAGATGAACTTTCCCCTAGCACCACAAGCTGTGGCCTTCTTCCTCCCCAGCTGAGCCCACCTGCTGTGTGCAACCCAGAATGTACCACTAGCCATGGACTGGAGGACTTCAGGCAAGGGCTCAGGGCATGTCCCCAGAGGAAGTCACATAGCCCAGGTTTCAAGAGTGACCTAAGAATGCTGAAGGCAGGGAGAGGCTGTATCATCCAGGACAGAGATAATCATGAGAAAGATCTTGGGGTGGAATTGTGAGCAGCACCTTCCCAGGGTGACCATGAACTCATACACAGCCACTGACCAGTGAGCTGAAGTGTGGTGGCAGCACTCAGGGGAATCTCAGAAGACCTCAGTTCCAGGAGCTCTGCAGAACTAACTTCTCAGTGCTCCCACGGACACCAGCATGACCTCAGACAATTCCCTCGCTTGTAGGCACACAGCAAAGGATGGGGTATATATGGACATGAGCCTTTCTCCTGCTGCCAGACGCTCCCCACAGCAGGAAGGAGACTGCTCCTGCCCCCCCCCCCTTCATGCTGCCTGGTGCTCAGGGGTTTCACAGATTAAGCACCAGGCCCAAGACTTCAGAGGACAAACCTGCCTTGAGGTTGACACTGGTTCTAGAAGAGGCAGGAGGCTGTCCAAGCTTCTTATCCTTCAAGGAGAAAGCATGGAGGCAGGAGAGGGTAAAGTACTTGCTTAGAATTCCACAGCAAGCCAGCTATAAACCGGCTTGGTCTTGATCATACCTCCCAGCTGTCAGAATGACTTGGTTCTCTGAGTGAGGGCCTAGGCACTAATTAGAAGTTGTGATGGTTAATATTGTCAATTTAGGAGACAGACCTTTGGGCATGTCTGTAAGGGAGTTTCTAGATTAGGTTAATGAAGGTGGGAGGACCCACCCTAACTGGGCAGCTAGTCTACCAGCTAGGGTCCCAGAGTGAGGGAAAAGAAAGCCAGCTGAGGCATTCATTGTTCTGCTTCCTAACTGCAGACTCAACGTGCCCAGCTGTGTCATGTTCCTACTGTTATGCCTTCCCTACCATAATGGACTTGGAAGTGTAAGTTGTAATAAACCTTTCTTCTTTTTCTTTTATTTACTTGAGACAGACAGAAAAAGGCAGAGAGAGGGAGAGAGAATGGGCACTGCTATGGCCTCCTGACACTGCAAACAAACTCCAGATGCATACACCACTTTGTGCATCTGGCTTTATGTGGATACTGGGACACCAAACCAGGGAAATCAGGTTTCTAGCAAGCACCTTTAACCACTAAGCCATCTCTCCAGCCCCATTCTTGAGTTGCTTTTGCCAGGTATTTTGTTACAGCAATGAAAAAAGTAACTAATACAGAAAATTGGTAGAGAGGTAGGGCCATTGCTGTGATAAACCTGCACAGGCCATTGTCTATGCCTGGGCAGACAAAGGCCAAGGTGACTGGCTGGGGGCTGAGAACATCTGGAGGGCTCTTTATACACCTTTCTGCCTGGCAACTAGGCTAGGTGACTCCAGTTTGTGGACTGGAGTGGCTTCTACATGCTCTGGGGCTTCCTCGCAGCATGAAAGTTATAAAGTTCCAGCCAACAGAGCAAGCAGCAACATCTTTTATCACCTAGACTTACAATCCTTGAGGCATCATGTTTTCTACATTATTAGTGGAAGCCAGCAGAGACCTGTCCAAATGCAAACAGGAAGGGCACAGAATCCTTCACACTGTTGAATAATTTGGTAGCTATGTTTGTAAAGCACCAGCCAAGTGCTCATGTTGAAGCGATACCCGGGACTCGTGTTGGAGTCTCTGGTGGGCCTTGCTCCATTGTAGCCAATCCTAGGTTTCTACAGGACTCACAAACCAGATGAATCACCCTGCATCATCCCTCCCGTGTTTTTCCACTAGAATCTAAACTGCTGATGCACCTGCAAGTCATGAACAGTGGCCTCCAAGGAAGAAGTATGTTCACAACTGTGTGCATGTGTGCAATTCAGAAAGACATCTAGGTAGGGTCCCAATGGGAAGAGGTATCATGGACTGAGCCTCTAGGGTCCACTTCCCTGGCTTTCTTTGGAACACAGCTCCACCGCCTCCTCCAAAGGCTCACACCCACTTCCAAGATTCCTCGTAAGCTGGTCCCCCAGGGCTCCACTTGGCTCTGTCCAGCCACCTCCTCAGATCTACACTACACCCTCAGACACCCAGTACTCTCTCCTATCTCTCCATCTGTCCTCTAAGGCTGTGTATGTACTCACTTATGGTTCATTTTCCCAGGGGCTCCCAGAGTGGCTTCCTTGTAACCCACAGGGTCCACCATGGTGCCTGCACAGCATACATGAATGAATGCGTGAACAGTAAGTAACTTCAGTAGTCCTTTTGTGGATGTGTGCATGTGTGTAATCTGGAAAGGCCTCTAAGTAAGGTAGAGGGAAGGGTGGTTGGAAATATCTTATTCCAATTTGGGTCAGTTTCTCAGGCAGCTGGTGACTGTGAAAATGCATGAGTCTCATTTTCTTCCATTAAAACCTGGGAGTCCAACATCCTCTAGCTCTGAATTGGAATGTATATCAGAGGGAGGGTTAGTGGCTGTGGTCATCCTGGCCCTGAGGGAGCTCAGAATCCTGTCTGGGGGAGGTCAGGCTGCACTTCCTGCGGCACCCATAGGCTTCCATAGGTGACCACGAGGCTTGAGCCCAACACCCCTCTCCAGGTTAAGGGTCCTCATGCTCATGGCTCCTGGGCGTCTGCTTGCCGCCTACCAAGGGTCCTGGATTAGAACCACCCACCTCTGGGTTGGTAGCTACTCACATACCCTCCCTCCAAGCTCGTCCCTGCAACTTTGGTTTCCGCTGGGAGAGGTGATGGGCACAGAGGTGCACCAAGATGCCCACAAGCAGACCCCAGCCCAGGGTCACACTTGGCAATGCCTTTCAGAAGACGGCTACATCTGGAAAATGCCCAGCAGGGACACTGTCAGTTTCTCCAGGAGACCCTGCAGGGCACAGGGGTTCAGTGTGAAACAGTCTCAAAAAACAAGATGGAGGGCTGGAGAGATGGCTCAGTGGTTAAGACACTTGCCTCCAGTGCCTAAGGCCCTGGGTTCAATTCCCCAGGACCCACATTCAATTCCCCACAAGGTGGTGGCCCTGGTGCGCTCTCTCGCTCTCTCTTTCTCTCTCTGCTTGAAAATGAATAAATAAAATATTAAAAAAAAAAAAAACAAGATGGAGGGAGAGGCTGCAATTCCCCACTACTCACATAAAGCCAGATGCACTAAGTGGCACATGCACCTGGAGTTTGTTGGCAGTGGTTGGAGGCCTTGATGTACCCATTCTGTATCTCTCTTTCTGCTTCAAATAAAAAGGAATACAAACAGGATTACTTTACTTAGGCCTCATAATTATGATGTAATTATTAATGCCATTTGACTTCTGAGGAAATGAAGGCATTGAAGTAATTTGTTCAGATCTCAGGAATTCAACAGAAAATATTAAAATTTAACATTCAAATGAGCAACATCCATTTGAAAAGATACTGTATTATAGCAGTTTCCTTGTTACTGGGAACAAGACACCCAACCAGAAGCAGCACATGGAAGGAAAGGGTTTATTTCTGGCCTGCAGTTTCACGACAGGAAAAGCAGGGCAGCAGGCAGCTGGGCATCACATCCCACATCAGCAGGGAGGAAGTAAAGTGAGCAGTGTAAAGCAGGCTATCATGTAACACCAGGGCCAACCCCAGCAACACACCTCCTCTAGCAAAAACTCCACCTCCTAAAGGCTCCACAAACTTCCCAAGTAATGCCACCAGCTGGGGATTAAGTGTGAGGCTATGGGGACATTTCACATTCAAACCAGCAGATGTACTAACTCACGTCCTACAGGAAACGAATGTACAGTGGATTAGGAATGTAAGAGGCTCAGTGGCAGCACATGGGGAAGGAAGGAGTCTGGAAGAGCTCGACTGCATTGCTGGCAAGGACTAGGCTGCATCAGGCCCCAGCACTCTGGTCACATTCAGTTCTGTTGGGAGCATCTCCCCACCCCTCCCCGAAAGCTCCTCTGGAGTCAACACTGCCACTAGTCACCTGGACAGAACCACCATGGGCTGTCGGCAGAGGGTGGCCTTCGCAGCACTTTTCTCCCTCTTTTTCCTTGTCAAGAACACCTTATGAGGTGTAGCTGGCATCCAATAAACTAAATATTTTGAACATAAGATTTCTTACAGTTTTGCTTTTTGTCCTTGTTCTTTTTATTGTTAACTTCCATAACCATAGACCATAAATCATTATGATTCCCTCCCCCATATCTCTTCCCCCTCTCAATTAGTCTCTGTTTTGTTTCAGTGTCGTCATCTTTTCCTCCTATAAAGTGTAGGTATTGTCAGGTACTACAAAGTCATGAATATCAAGGCCATTTTTTATCTGGAAGTTTGTGTTGTAAGCTGTCCTATCTTTCCTTTGGCTCTTACAATCTTTCCACCACCTCTTCTGCAATAGACCCTGAGCCTTGGGAAGTGTGATAGAGATGTCCCGGTGCTGAACACTCCACTGTCATGTCTTCTCTGCACTATGGTGTCTTTTGCATTATCCCAGTGGTCACCGACATCTGAAAAAGAGAAGCTTCTCAAGCCAAAAATGAGAGTAGCATTATTATGTGTCCTTGGGTTTCAGATAGTGTCACTAGGTAGCCAAAGCTAGTCGTGAACTCTTGATCCTCCTGCCTCAGTCTCCTGAGTGCTCATTTTAATAGTTATATGCACCATTAATGAAGACAGTGACTATACCCCAAAACTTTTGGGTATTATTCTAATTATTTCCAGCCATATCTCCTCCCTCCCCAAGGAAACCATTGGTCTGCTGTTGCTTGCTATACTCTAGGTTTGTTGGTACTTTTTAGAATTTTATAAAAATTATATAAATAAATCATTCAATATTTACTCTTCCATATCTGGCTTCTTTCACTGAGCATACATGAGATTAATCTACCTTGCCAAATATACTCCTAAATAGTTCATCCTGGTCATTGCTGATGAGTGTTGCTGTTTGTTTATACGAACACTTTCTGAACTCTTGTATAATTTCTAGTTTTTGTCTATTATAAATAAAGCTGCTAAGAACCTTTATGTACAGACACAAGTTTTCCCCTGTTGGGGTAAATACTAAAAAGTAAAACGGTCAACCATATAGAAGATGTATGTATAACTATTTTTGTTGTTATTTTCAAGGTAAGGTCTCACTCTAACCCAGGCTGGCCTTGAACTCACAGCAATCCTCCTACCTCTGCCTTTCCAATGCTGGGACTAAAGGTGTGTACCACCATCCCCAGCAGAACATCACTCTGCAGTAAGGACTCAACCCGAATACCAGTCTCTCCCTTCTAGGTTGTCTCTACAAAGTAGTAGTGAAAAAATAGAATCTATAAATGAGACAAAAATCATATCCTTCCCTCATTTATTCTGGGGGAGAGGGAAGAAACAAGACCTGAAGCCAAAACCCCCCTGTAGTATTTGATGGTCTTTTCACAATTTAAGAAAACAACCTTGCTATCAGTAACATACAGCTGAGAAAGTTATATGATTTTTAAAAAAGTGAGAAAAATAAAAAATTCACTTCAGTATCACCAGGCTGACTTTAAATGAATACAGTATACTGTAGTTAAAAAAGCAGTAATTCTTTAAGTCAAAAATTTCAACAAGATAGCAAGTTTATATAAGATTTTATTTACTGACCTCTCTGAAACATTCCAAAAATTCTTATGACTAATAGTGTTCCCATGCTGAAATGTTGTTCTACATGACAAGCTTCTACAAAAATACTGTAATGTAGAGCCTTCACTTTGCTCCTGAGCAATCAACATGGAGTATTATGCTCAGATGGTAAAATCAGACTCAAATATAGGTTAAACATGAAAAATACCATGCTTCTGGTTTACTGGACAGCATGAATTCTGACAGTCACACTATGCTGGGTTTGAGTAATCCTTTCCTCCTCAGAAAACGTAAATGGGAACTAGAAGGTAAGTGCTCTGTAACATGGTGGTTCTAGCCCAGCACAGTGACCACCGTTGTGCTCATGCTTTCAAATGACTGTACTTACTTTTGATCACTGAGAGTAGAGTCCAATTTAAAGTCACACACTGTTCAATGAGCTGATAACACTATAAACCCAATACATTCAAAAAAATCATTTAAATTCAGAAAGCTTAAGGTAAAGCATACTTGTTACAGATAAGACTATACCACTATACACAATCAGGCACACTATAGGGCACTGTTAACTCCAGCTACTAGATTTTATTAGTTATTAACCGCACAAATTTTATGCTCCAAAAGAAATGTAAAACCCAGCAAAATGTTTGCATTAAATTTACTCTTATAAACAGGTAAACTAAGTTTAAGGAAGAATGAGCTTTTCTTGGTATTTCATCTTCATTTATATGAGTTTATCAGAGAAATAATTGCATATTTTCCCAACCCCAAAAAATCTACAGAAAGTTTCTTGTTCAACTTCCAAAAATAAAGGGTTTTTAACAGAAAGCATTTATATCCCTGTATCTCTAAAGCAAACATTGAAAAGAACAGCTCACATAAACACATGAAGGATTTTCTTCCTAGCACTTTCTCACAGATCACAGGGCATTTCCTCGCTAAGAACATGACACTCTCCATTTCAAACCATTCAGTCTGTCTCCAAGACAACGTTGCGGGATTCCTTGGATACCATAAGTCGCATCAGCTGACTGTGGAACTTCTCAATCTTCTTCACATCTTGAGCTTGTTCTGTTCTGTACACCAAACACTGTGGGAAATTATACAGTGCACAGTGAGTAAAACTAGCTATCAATGATGTAGACAACATAACTGGCTGAAAACTTGGGACTCTCTTCTGCCCTTCTGCTCTATCTTCTCTGGAAGTCATCATACTGAGCCTCCAGGATTACCCTCTCAAGAACAGCATTTTAGATGCCACTGCTATAGATGGAAATCTAAACAAACTACAATCTTCTAAAAAGTGCTCAGTAAATAATCTGCCAATTCCTGCTGTGCTGATGAGACAAATTCAATGCTTAATATTAGCCATCTTCTCTCAGTGACCCAGTCACAAGTAACTGAGACAGGATGGGAAACCACACACGAATCTGAAGACACCATTCCGCTTGTGAAACTGGGAGTTTAATGAACATAATTGTTTTAAAGACTTTTAATTCCTTCTTATAGCTGATAAATTCCCAAATTAAACCAGCTAACATGTTCATTCTTGATTTTTCTGTATGTATTCATCATAATTTTTAAGTCAGACCAAACCCTCCCTTAGGTACTTAAGCTTTGCTTCGTATCTGCTTGTGCTTGTCACAAAATCATCCATTCTAGAATCTTCAAACATATCAACATTTAAAGCTGGCAGCCCCTTTTCTCATTTTGTCATTAGATTTGCTTCTAAAGGTTCACTTGAATTTTAAAACATGAATTTTAAAACATAAATGACCCTACAATAGTCGTTAGTTAGCCTCATCATGCCCACTGATCTGAATTCATTTACCTTTAAATTAATCACTTGAAACTTTTAGCCATACACTATACAAATTTATGCGGCTATCTTGTAGGAAGATCATACTAATCTCCTTCATTCAAATTTTAATACACACATTTTAAGAGACTACATATACATTCTCATTAGTCTCCAATTATTAAAAAGAAAAAAAACAGGGCCGGAGAGATGGCTCAGCGGTTAAGGTGCTTGCCTGCAAAGCCTAAGAACCCAGGTTTGATTCCCCGGTACCCACATAAAGTCAGATGCACAAAGTGGCACATATGTCTAGAGTTCATATGTAGTAGCTAGAGGCCCTGGCGTGCCCATTCTCTCCCTATACCTGCACCCCTCCTCTCTTTCTCTCATAAAGAAATAACATTTTTTTTTAAAGAGCTAGGACAAGGAATGTAGGTCACTTAGCAGAGCATTTGTCTATCATGTACAAAGCCCTAGGTTCAATCCCTAGCACTGAAGAAAAAAAATAAAATCAAGTTATATGATAATAGGTGTAAAACTGAGTTTTCTGAAGAAATGATAAGCTATTAAAATGAATTAGTGAGGAAAAGTTTACAAGGCATTAGAAAATAGGTCTTTTTTCTTTGTGTTTGTGTGTAAATGCCTGTGGAGCTCAAGAGGACATCATCAGGTGTTGGTCCTCAGGGTCTCCTGTTCACTGCTTTACACATGCCTGCCAGCCTGGGAGCTGCTTCCACCTGACATCATCTTGTTGTAAGAGCCTGGGATGGCAGACGTGCACTACAGAATCTGGTTTACATGAGTTCTGGAGATCCTCACTCTTGTGCAGCTTTACACACTGAGCCAATCAGCCAAGCCCAGAAAATAAAATTTTTACTATTGTGTTTGATCCACATATTTCCTACTTAAGAGAATGGTCTCTTAAGAAATATAGGAGAGATAAGATTGTAAAGTTCAAAAGTTTTTAAACAAAGGAATTAACAAGCTTGTATTTTTAAAAATTAATTTTGGCAGGAGTACATGCTTAGCATGTGGAAGGAATTGGGGAATCATTCTGGTAGCAATACAGGATCTAGTTGGGAGGCCAGTCTAATAAGCCAGGCAAACAATGTGATCTCAATCTTAAGAGGATCAGTGAGGATGGAGTTGATGACAGGAAAGGGGAAACAGCAACTTGAATCAGTAACTCCACATGCCTGGCACATGTATGTATGTATGTTAAGGGATCAATACAACTTTCTCAAGTAAGCCAACTGTAGGCATGACAACAAGGAAAAAAAGGGCCCAAATAGGACCTCAGGTTTCTGGTCAAGTGATGATAGTACACTTAAGGACAGCAAGAGGAGGACCCAGATAGGGAAGAGCTGGACAGGCTAACTCTGAGGACTATATCATGTAAGGCTACTTGATTTCAGAGTTAATTGGAACCTTGGAAGAAAAGCGAGCTAAACACGAATCTGCAAGCAGTCAGGACACAGCTCTGGAAAGGATGAGTCAGAGGACTGCTCCAGAAGAAGCAGTATGAAGACAACTAAGGCTGGAATAAAACAAATAGTTATGAGCACATGGAAGAATGAAACAACAGAAATACGAAGCCAAGGTAAAATGGAGTTCCAAGTGCTGAAACAGTATTCCCATGAGAGCCACCTCTGCACAAGAGAGGCAAGGAGAACAAAAGTGAGACGATGGGCTCTCATCAGCAGCTGTGTGAAGAGACCAGAGGACAGAGGGGAATGAAGGAGTGGAGTGGGAGAGCAGGAGAAAACTAGTAGCAAAGTCCTTAGCTCCATTTGGGTAAAGGAAACCTCTGCCCACCTTTGTCTACTTTCAGTCTCTATGTGCGTACTGACACACTCCCTTGATAGAGCACTCTGGCACAGGCTGGCCTCTAACTCACAGAGATCCTCCTACCTCTGCCTTCCAAGTGCTGTGATGTGTGTGTCACCATGCTGGGCGAGCAATTTAATTTTCCAAGTAGCTTCTACAATGAGGTTCTTCAATTTGGACGGAACTAGCCCTGTAAGCATCCTAAATGGATAATCTGCATGAATTCTATATAAATAATTTCAAACAAATGATCAACTCAAACAAATCCAAAAGTATGCCAAAAACAAAGATGTATACTCACAGCAGAATTGTCTGTTACTTTAATACATAGATTCCCGTCAAAGTGCCTGTATTTCAGAACTACACGCACCTGCAATAAAAATACATACTTAGAAGCACTAGAAACATTATTTTTCATAAATAATTTAGTCTTCAGGTGACCTAAAAGGATCCTTTTAGAGCAAACACCCAAAGCATCTAAAGGTGTCTTCACTGCCATCTCATCATTAATGAAGTGCGCGCGCATAGCATACCTCAGCAAACAGCTTTTTGCTAACCACTATTAGGATCCTGGTTTAGCCTACCAGCCAAAATAATAATAATGACAATATTAACAAAAAGGCTGTAGAACCAGAACAGTAGCTTTTCCTGTTCAGCTCTTTGCATTCTTGAAACTGCAAAAACAAAACAAAAAAACACTCCTAGGAGATTTGTCTTGGTAAATCTTGGAAAGAGAGGGAATTCATTCAGCATTTAGGATATAAAATAACCATGGAATATTTAGAATACCTAATCTATTTATTGAACTTTAGATTCAGTTTTATTAAGTTTTTTTTAAATTTAGTTTGCTAGAAATAAATTTTTAAAAAAACACAAAGTTTTAAATATAGTAGCCAGAGCTGGGTATAGCAGTGCAAGCCTTTAATTCAAGCACTGGGGAGAATGGCTGTGAGTTCAAGGTCGGCCTGAGACTACATAGTGAATTCCAAGTCAGCCTGGGCTAGAGTGAGACCTTACCTCAAAAAACAAAACATAAAACAACAAATATATATTAATAATAATGTAGAGTTTTAATCCTCAGTTGAAATACTTACTGCTTTCACCAGAAGAATAAGAGTTAAAGGGTCTAAGGTACTGAAGTCACTGTCAAAATGCCAGAAAAGAGGAAGGAGGGGAGTTTCTTATCCACTTAGGAACTAAATCCAAGCAACCAAAATAAGCAAAACACAAGACAGAATGAATTAAAACCCTATACAGACATATCCAGGTAAAAATGCTAAAAGTAGACAAGTAATTTATACTGGGAGAAGGGATAGGTGGTGGCTTTGAAAACACATTTTGTGTGTGTGTGTGTGTGTGCTTATGGCAAAAGCACTCTGAATTCTGTAGTGGCTGAGAGACAAAGCCAGAAAGATGCAGAGGGGGAGGGTCAGACCATGGACTAGAGTGGAGACTTCTTTCAGTGATCAAAGAACCAGTTTTTACACAGACGACAGAGAATTTAATTTCTGCTTTTTTGAGAACTGTGGCAGGAATGTGAAGGAAGGACTAAAAGGAAGACAGACCAACGAAGAGGTTGCTATTCGGTGCACCAGCGATGGCATTTGTTAGAACGGTGAAAGATTAAAGGACAGGTCACCAGACAAAATATGCTGGGGAGAGAGGCAGAATCTTGGCAACCGGATTCCAGGAGCTGGCAAATGTCTTCTTAGTTCTGGAAGGAACATTCAGGATGGACTGGGGTGCAGAGCCAAGGTTGTAGTTCAGCTCAATCTCCTTCCGACGCCTAGGCAAATCACCCAGGGCACCTAATAGGCTATAACTGTTCATGCCCCACCTCACCGCCCCAATCAAAATCCAGACCAAACACGAAAAAACATTCCAAAAATCAAAAACCAAACATGAAAAACCAGCCCAAAACCAAGAGAAGGTGCCTACCAGAAGGATGCCACTTGGGTAGAAATGGAAGGTTCTAGTCATGCTTTGTTCACATGATGCCACTACCTTCCACCCCACTCTCTTATCTCTTCAAATGTTCTAAGTTTACATCATTAAAAAACTGGTTCACTGAGTTTATACTGTTGTCCTTATCAGGGCCTTCTGGACAAAACTCTTTTACCATCTTAAAACACCCTGTTGACCGAGGAAACAGCTCAAGGAAAGGAAACCAGCCAGATGAAGGCACAAGAAGCCAGCAATGTCCACTCAGCACTCAACTTCAAAAGCACTTAATTCATTTCACCACTTACTCCATTGCTTTAAAACAAAACTAACAAACTATTTTATCAATTTAAGAATAGTACCAAGCGGGGAATGGTGGCAGAGGTAGGAGGATCACCATGCATTCAAGGCCACCCTGAGACTACATAGTGAATTCCAGGTCAGCCTGGACTAGAGCGAGACCCTACCTCGAAAAACCAAAAAAAAAAAAAAAAAAAAAGAATAGTACCAAAAAAGCCAGGCATGGTAGCACATGCCTGTAATCCCAGCACTCAGGAGACAAAACAAAATGCACAAAATGTTCCTTCTGATCTGTATCCAGGTCTTCTCTTGGCTCTAAAGGTCTTTCTGCCCCTTTTTCCTCTGCTCCAGCCTCCCGAGTGCTGAGACTGTAAATAGGCACCACAAAGCCAGGCCTGGGCCTAAGACCACAACAGCAGCATACCTTGCTGCACAGTTTAGAAGACTATTAAAAAAAGACGATCCCACTGCAGTTACAGGTTACCAACTCCACCGCCGTCATCTTCTAGACTGATCATCGGAAATCTCAGTGTGCTCTGAGCTCAGCTCACTTTTTTCTCCAAGGAGTGTATTCACAGTACATCTATTTATCGGACCCTTCGATAAAACCACCTCATTAAGAAGGGATGGGCTGAATGTAACCTGTCTCTCACAAAACATACCTTACAATGGGAAGGGATAGGGCAGATCTGGTGTAGGGAAAAGAAACGGTTTACAAACAGGTATGTCCAAGCGCATTCCCCCCGCCCCCAGGAATTGTGTAAGTATTCTTAAGTTTTCAAATGATCACTCGTGCTGGAAAAGGCTAAGAATGAATCTTTATAATTCTAACAAGGTATAGGTGCTTCCAAAAACTAGGGTCTTCCAAGAATGTCTGAGCAGTGGTACAAAATGATCACCGGGGTGGAGAGATGATGGCTCAGCGGTTAAGGAAGGGTGTTGGCCTGCACAGCCTGGCATGACAGGCCCAGGGTTCGAGTCCCGAGAACCCACGCGTGGTACAAGCATCTGGAGGAGTTCTGCAGTGATCTCTCTCTCTCTCTCTCTCTCTCTCTCTCTCTCTCTCTCTCTCTCTCTCTCCTCCCTCCATTGGGGGACTTGCATTTGCACTACCGCAGCCTTGTTTCTAAATAAACTGACCTCCTGCATGACCTCCCCCCACAATCCCTTGCAATGAATAAATAACAAATAGAAATAAATAGATAAAACCCTTTCCTCCCGCAAACCGCTTCGCTTCCGGCCGGGCTTCCGTCCAGCGACCCGAGGGAGGCGGGACCCGTCGGCGATGGCCCGGCCCGGCCCGGCCCGGGAGCTCGAGGAGGGGCGGAGGCGGCGCGAGCCCCAGCCGCAGCACGGCCCCGGCCCGGCCCGCCGCCTACCTTCATGGGGTCGGCGAGGTAGAGCTTCTCGGCCGCGCGGCTGAACTCCTCCCACACCTGGTACTGAGGCATCGTGGCTCCGGGCCGGACGCGGCAACGGGCAAGGCCGGGAAGACGACGGCCGCCGCGGACCACCGACGCAAGGCTTTCCGCAGCACAGACAGAGGCGCTGCGCGGCGCTGCGCACGCCGCCGCACCCCATTGGACAGCCTCGGCCGCGCTCGTCCAATGAGCATGAAGGATGTTGCTGGGGGCGGAGCTCCGAGCGTGAGTCTCTAGGAAGAAGTCGAGAGCCAGGAGGACGGCGGCTGCCACAGCGCCCCCTGCAGGGCCGGAGGACTCGCGTCTCTCCGCTGCTCTCCATGCAGGACTGGAAGATGAAGAAAGACTGAGCCCCTCGGGTCCCCGGAATGAAGGTCTAGGGGTCCCACTCAGCCCAGCGAAGGAAAGGAAACAGCAAGAGTGCAACCAAAACTTTCTATGGCAGACGTATAGTGAGTCAGCGGAGCACCAAGGAGGGATGGCCGCTTGCCTGCAGAGCCTAATGAGCCAGGTTCAATTCCCCACTGCCCACTTATATAAAGCCAGATGCACAAAGTGCTGTTTGCATCTGGAGTTCGTGCGCGCTCTCTGCTTTAAAATAAATAAAAAATATTTTTTTCTTTTAAAAAGTGATCGCTTTGAGGTAGGGCGTAGCTCATAGAGGTGCTTCGAGCTGGACTGGTGGGGAGAGAGGGGCGACATCAAGGCCCATTTTAGATCTGCAGTGAGCGTGATGTGGATATTGTGTAGAGCCAAGGAGAGAAGTCACACCATCACAGAGGATAAGAAATCTGAGCCTTTGTCCTCCAGGCAAATGTGTAACATAGGATACCTTTTAAAATAAAGCTTATTGAGGTGCATTTTATGTGCGATGAAACATCGATTTTAAGGGTAAACTTTCATGAATTTTGACCAATATATATATCCACTGAGTATATACCTGCATGCCTAATGTAATACCCCAATCAAGACACAGAGCAGGCCTGAACTTTGATGACAAGGGCCTTATTCACTAAGCCATCTCCAGAAAGCTTCTTCAGGCTTCTTTACATTCCTTTCCACAATTTCCACTCAAGGTCCACAGACGTGCTTGTGCTAAACCATCGACTAGTTCTTCCTGTCCACTAAACAGCTTTTAAGCTGGTTTGTGTTTGTTTCGTTTTGCTTTGCTTTTTGTTTTTCAGTGTTGGGAACTGAACCAAAGGCTTTGCACATGTTAGCAAAAGTATGTAATGAATTATATCCCCAACTCCTCCCTCTCTTTTTCTTTTCTTTTCTTTCTTTCTTTTTTTGTTTTTGTTTTTCGAGGTAGGGTCTCACTCTAGCCCAGGCTGACCTGGAATTCACTCTGTAGTCTTAGGGTGGCCTCGAACTCACAGTGATCCTCCTACCTCTGCCTCCCAAGTGCTGGGATTAAAGGCATGTGCCACCATGCCCAGCTCTTTTTCTTTTTTTTAAAAGAGGGTGTCTCACTCTGTTGCCCAGACTTGCTTCAAACTCCAGGCTCAGGTCATCCTTCTGTCTTAGCCTCCTGAGTAGTTGGGGCTGTACAATGACAATTAGTCAAATTTGGTGTTTTGAGACAAGGTTTCATGTAGCCTGGCTGGCTTCTAATTCACTATGTAGCTAAGGATGACCTTGAACTCCTGCTCTTCCTGCCTCAGCCTCCCAAGTGCTGGGTTGATAGGTAGGTGGCATCACACTGGGTAAATGTATATTTTCTAGAGCTGCTGCTCCACACCAAGGCTGGAGTGAGGTGGTACAACCCTGGGGTGAGGGCACCTCCTACGATGCAGCAGCGGTGATGCAAACATCAGAGGCCGTGGATCTGGATCAAGGAACTAGTTTTGGAGTGGAGAGGATGCAGGTGTGAGACCTATTGAAATGATTGCGTATGGGGCGTGCAGGAGAGGAAAGGGGAGAGGAGGGCTCCTACCAACGAGGCTGTGTGTGGTGCCATTAGTTTACGGGGAAAGGGGGAGGGAAGAACAAGGTTTGGGGACATTGAGGAAATCGATGAATTCACCTGTGGACTTGAAGGATGCAAAGTTTCTTTGGGGCATCCAGGTGGAGACGCTGTATGTTGAGATCAGGTTGTGCCTGCTCTGAGTTACTGCATTCATTGTAAAAGAGCGTCTTTTCTTAGTGCACCTTGCCCTGAGAGACTCCATTTTAGAAGCAGCTTTTAACTCCATCTGGAGGAGGATGACTCTGCACCTGAGTGGACAAGGGCATGTCACCATCTATGTGGCTCCAATGAACAAATGACTTAGTCCCTCACTTGTCACCTCGTAAAGTAGTGGACACCTAGCACTGTGGCTCTAGCCCCACCAACCCGTCATCTGACCATGGTGTGTGTGAAGGCAAACTCCTGACAATTTCAGGGGCTTCAGCTCAGTTAGGTGCCCATCATTGACTCAGCCTACTCAGTTACTGTCCACCCATCTGCCTGTTCGCCTGTCTCAACCCATGGTCCATGCGTTTATCTGGACCCAGTCGGTCCTGCCCTTCACTTCGCCTCTCCAGCAGCTCGGCTGTGACTGGACAGCTTGACTCTGTGCTCAGCAGCGTCTCCTGCATCAGGTTACTTTCTCAGTACAGATAATCATGTTTCCATACGTTCCAAGCTCTGGCCTCTCAGGCCTCTGCGAAACTCTGCCTCTTTAACCCGTTGAAGCCCACACATAGGTGCGCATATGGATATATTTACTATGTGATGTGTAATGTGTGATTTACAAATTAATATTAGCAATTGAGATAGGAATAGAAGACCCTGTGTTTGCATTGACCAGGTCTATCCCAGAAAGCCGGAGCATCTGGCAGATGGCTGCTATTGAAACCAGTTTACTTTATTCGGTTAATTCTGACATCGTGGAAAGACTCAAGCATGGTGGTCTATGTTCCTGACATGGTGTGCTCCCGACACTGTAGCTTTGCTGGGTATCTCAATCCAAAAGTCCAAGGATAGTGTGAAGTAGGAGTTATCAGCAGACAGATCAAAGTGGAGACTAAGAACAAACCCTGAGAAGTGTCACCTGTACAGGGCTTTAGAGAGAAGGTGTGGAGTCCACCAGGAAAGCAGAAGACGTTTTCAGGGAGGTAAACATTGCAACAGTCCCCACTCTGCTCCCACCCACTCAGGAGAGCCCACCAAATGCAGGGATGGGGAAGGAGTGCAAGGGAGGAGGAAATATGTCCAGGTGGATGAGCTGCCTGGGCCAGTGATGTCACGAAGAGAGGAAGGTGTCCCTTGACCCTGGTGGACTTCATAGAGAGGGCTGTCTTCCTTTTTCCATCGCCTTCAGGACCTGTCCAAGAGTCGCCTTGGACAGGATCTGACCTTTGCAAATGGGAAGTCTTTCCACTAAGGGCTGTAGGCACTCCTTA
>PVHP010028059.1:0-23389 GCA_004024765.1 Zapus hudsonius
CAGGAAATTCTCCTGTGTCTACCTCCCATCTCTCCACTAGGATCAGGGTCCTGAGATTTCAGAAACCTGCCATGATTTCCAGATTTATACTTCAGGTTTGAAAATTAATGTCAGGTACTCTAGTTTGAGCAATATTTGCTTAATTTGTTGCATCATCCTTCCAGCCCTCAAATAAATTTTCATGGAAGAAATGCAAGGATATTCTGGAGATGAACCTCAGATGGCAGAGTGTTTGCCTAACTTGCAAGTCCTGAGTTCTATTCCCAGGACCACATAAGCTGAGTGTGGTGGCACAGGCCCATAATTCCAGCATTTAGAGACAGGAGGATCTCAAGTTCAAAGTCATCCTTGACTCCATGTTGAGTTTGAGGCCAGTCTGGGCTACCCTGTCAAGAAATGCAAAACTAATTATATCTTGACAGCTCCCTTCCATGACTTAAGTTGACTCTCGGGTTTATTGTCCTGTGATCTGCAAAGAATGACCAGTGCAGACTCACAAATGGGCAAGTGACACCAGGGTTTACTCGAAAGTGACAGTAAAGCAGGAAAGCTCCCTAGCTGAGGGGTCTTGAGGAAGTTGCTGCCTAGTGACTTAGATAAGGTTTCTTTAGACCCTTGAGCATGTGAGCTAGGCATAGAGGTACTGGTTACTCTTCATGTATGTGGAAATCTGATAGGCTGAGGAGTTCGACAAAGGGTTGATTCCTTTGTATGTGTGGGCTCTTGAAGTTGTGGGTGGGAATGACTCAGCAACTGACCTCCTGGTGAATCAGCATAGGTCAGGGCATTTGGGATTTCAGTTCCCAGATTTTATTCTCTGTATTTATCATTAGGAATGTATAATTTATTATAAAATATCTGTTTTTATTTGCTCCATCAGGACAGATATATATTTATTTATTTTGGGCTTCTTACCCTGACTTGGTGCTTACAAAGTGAGTCTAATTTCCTCCTAATCCCTGTCACCACCAACAACCAAAAGGCTGATATAAAGGTTAATAAGCAAGGTGGTTTGGTCTAGGTTTGTTTTAATTATATCCAGATATATTTAAAATGTACAAACTTTTTTTTTCAATAATGCTTACATTTCAGGAACAGGATGTTAACTAACTACCTTAGAACTGGAGAGGTGAGCCCCACACCTAGTTTAATCACAGATTGATAATATCCACCCCTTTCTCTTTTCTGTGACTGCCTTCCCTCTGATCGGACTTGAGCACCTATGCCCAACTCTCTCCAGTGTAAAGAATGTTTTAAATAGCTGTTATTCCACAGGTTGAAACTGCATTGCTGAAAAGCAAGGGTGTGGGCTTCACATCTTAAACAGAAAACTTTACAATGAAGACAGTGTGTGAAGCCCTTTGGAGAACAAATGGTTTTGTATTAGCCTACCTCCCATCCTTTTAGATTTACTTAAACAAATTTTAAACTAAATTAGCTAATTGACTTATGGGTGCTTGAAAATTAGAGAAAAATAAAAAGAAAGAAAAAGCAATTATTTTCCATTTTATTAGCATAGAGTAATTGCACAAAAACGGGTTTTGTTGTAACATTTCCACACACACATATAATGTACTTTAATCATATCAGCCCCCTTCTATTACTTGTAAAATATAAAATTGTAGTATCCAAATATGTAGTCAATGGTTCTCTAGCTTTTTTTTAGTTTACTATATTTTCATGGCAAGTGCATTATGTCCCCTTCATGCAATGCAAACAGCACGAAGTACTAGTTAGCATAGTAGGAGTCCTGGGTACTAGTTCGACTGGAAGTTTACAGTATCTTTCCTCACACTATCCAGACAACAAAATTAGCAGTATGAACAATTTAGTATGAATCATTCCACACTTTCCTCCTTACTTACACAAACATTTAAACAAATGATAATTTTGGACTTATTTAAACAAAAGTTGAATCATCACAAAGAAAAGATTCTGTAATCATATCTCTGTGCTATTAAAATTAAATTTGCATATATAAATAAAATGCATAGTATATATTTAAATAATTTGTTTTCAGCAACGGTGTATATTTGGCTGTATGAGTGTACACAATTTTTATAATAGCTTAAAACAACAAACATTTATTATCTTAGGGCTTCTTAGTGTTGTGAGTCTGTGAGAAGCTTACTTGGAGATCTGGGATTTGGGTCTCTCATGAGCCTGAAGTCAAGTTGTTGGTGGGCTGCCCTCATCTGAAGGTTTGAGTGGGGCTCAAGGTGGTGCTCCCAAGAAACCTCACTCCCATTGCTGTCAGCTGGAGGCCCTGGTTCTGTGCTGCCTGTTGGGAAGAGGTCTTCATGTTTTGATATTGGATCTCTGCATAGGACAGCTTGAATATCATGATGGCATGGTAAGTTGCTTCCCTTGGGTTGAGCAATCCCTTGGAGACCAAGAGGGAAGAATCAGTGTCTTTTTATCAACATAGGCTGAGAACATTCATGTTTCTCTTGAGTAACCAAGGAGTATCAAAGTGGTTCCTTCTTTCTACCAGGACTCATTGAGGCTAGTATATCTATATATCAACAGTCCCAGAGGTAAGATGACGTGATTATATACTTTTCTATATTTTTGTGTGTGAAAGTGGTATACAAACTATACTTTGAAATTTCAACTGTAATCTTTTCCAGACTTCTGATATCGTAGAAAGCCTCTCAAGAGGAAAGAAGACAGAGTTTCCAGTCAGTCGTGTGATCCATGTGACAATCAAAGGTAAGAAATTCCTACTCCTCGGTGTATTGTGTTGATAAATGAAAAGAAGGTGTGTTGTATTCCAACTCAACTTACACTGTCCCAAATTATGATGGATTTATCAAGATGAAACCACACTGTAAGTCAGGAAGCCTCTACCTACCTGCCATCTGTTTAGCCATTTATTTATCATTTGCTTATTCATTTATTTACCTATCTATGTGGTCATTTTTCCTCTCCAAAGTAGAATTTCTCATTCTATTCATTCAGCAGAAATTGCCATGTTCCTTTTCTGGTTGACTATGGCAGTTCTCATATTAGTTACTTTGATGCTTCATAACTGTCAGACATAATTATCAAACTTCTTGATGTTCTCAGTCATGAGTCAATGAGGAGAAGCCATTCAAGTGTTGGTCTTTGGCAGTTATTATTCCCCCATCATTTAGCAGCAGTCAGTGATGCAGCAGGTAGTGCCTGTTAGAGTTCAAGCACTCTCGCTCAGGCCTTGGGTCCTGGGACCCTCAGCTCTAGGAAGTAAAGACGAGCTGAAGCTTGCCATGGCCCCTGTCATAGCTGCTGTCACTCTGGAGCTAGCTATTGCCACTCTGATTGATATTTCTGCCCCTCTCAGCCCCCTGTCAGAAGGATGTCAGTTTGAGGCTAGCTTAGGCTATACAATAAGTTTCCAGCCAGCTTGAACTACAAAATGAAACTCGCTATTTTTATATATCTGTAGTTGTTACCAATGTAAATTAGATTGCAGTTTCCTATTATATGCCCTGCATCATCAAATATAGTACGTTAATGATTTTTAAAATTTTTATTTATTTGAAAGTAGAGAGAGAAGAGTGAGTGTGTGAGAGTGACAGAGACAGAGAATAGGTGCACCAGGGCCTCTTGCTACTGCAAACAAATTCCAGATGCATGTGCCACTTTGTGCATGCCTTTACGTGGGTACTGGGAACTGAAACTGGAACAGGGAGCAGGCTTTGCAAGCAAGCAACTTTAATGGCTGAGCCTTCTCCCTAGACATAGTAGGGTGTGTATTTTTAGGAACAGATACAGTAATTCTTTTCTCCTACTTTCTAATAGTATATAGGCAGGGGCTAAGTTAAACGACTCATAAAGGCTTGGCGTGCAGGCGTAAGCCATAATTGCTTTGTGGCAAATGCATGAGCTGTTATCAGAAGGTGAATAAGAGATTACTGTTGGAGATGTACTGTTTTTTTTTTGTTTCTTTGTTTGTTTGTTTTTGTAATCCTGAGTACTATGGATTCTCCTTACCAGCTATGAAACCCATTCTCTCCCATCTCTATCCACTAGCAGGTGCAAACCTTCTAGAAAGGATTTCTCTGAGTTGGTAAGGATCACACCTTGTTTCTCAGGGCATCCATCAAAACCCAGGCTGAGGGATATTCCCTCGGAAGATCCCCCCTGCACCCTTACATCCCACTCGGGTGCCGGATGGTCTGTTGTGAACTGTGCAAATTTATCCTGTTCATGTCTCTCAGCAATGATGAAGGAAAATGAAGTTTACGGAGTCCCAAGCTTGCAGATGCGGTGGTGCACACCTGCAGTCCTGGCACTGGGGAAGGAGAACCAGCAGGAAGCAGCTTGATCTCAGAGCAGCTTACAGGCCAGCCAGGGCTTTGTAACAAGACCCTTTCTCAATAAACCAAAAAGAAGAAAGACATAAAGGAAGTTCTGCACTCACTGAGTCCCCAGGCCAATGAGTGGAGCATCCAGGGAACAGACCACATGGATATGATCCAGGACCTGACTGTGAGCACAGCATTGTTCTACTGATCACTGTCAATGCTATGATACTTACCTGGGTTGAGAATTCTTGATGGGATTTGCCTTGCGCAGAAAGTGTAGTAGGTCGTCACTACAACAATGATTTAATGTTTCCTTCTCTTGTGTTCTGCACTGTCAGCCTAATGTGTCTAGTTTAGCTAAAAATCATATTTGAGTTATTACACTTAAAATTGTGAAAGCTTAGCTCCTTCCATGATCTTATGTTTATCAGTCTGAACAAATTTGCCAATCACTTTTATGAGACCTTTGATTAATGTTTGGTTCCATTTACAAACTCAGTTAATTAACGCCTTTAAACATTTTAACGTAAATTTATAAGTTAAGAATATTTGATTTCTTAGATACTTCAAGTATATGATTTAAAAGCAAAACTTTCCAGAATATTTAAAGCACTTCTATTGCTTCTAATAAATGAGAACTAAAAATATTGTGAGCCTTAAGTTGTCTTAAATGTTTACTACTTCATAAACTGGCTATGATGATTATAGAAACTAAATAAAATTCCTCATCAAATTTACAGGCCCAAGTCAATTACTTATTTACACATTTTAAATCGAGTCACAAGTGTTACCTGTTTTCCAATAGATGAAAATACCTTAAACATTACAAATACCTGAAACCCAAGCATGCTTCTTCAACATGTATACATACACATTAATACTGCATTTGATTCTCTTAAATATTTCTATTATGAATTCTAAGCTCCAAAGGTTAAAAAAAATATCTACTAAACAACCAATTCTGTCATTCTAAGCAGGCTTGGGGGATATTTTCTTAGGTCATCAAGAAGGAACACCAACCAGGTGTGGTGAACCTTCCTGTCATCCCAGCATTCAGACAACTATAGTAAGATCACAATTTCAAAGACAGACTGGGCTGTATAATGAGGCCCTGGCTTCCTAAAAAATTCAAAACCAAAGCCAAGCCAAGTAAACAATTATTGAATTTCAAGAGCTACTTGTTGTTGTGAAAAATGGATGGTTTCTCAGAGCACAGGGGGACATGTGGGGACTCAGTCACAGTCACTGTTTAATGGGCACCATAACTTTCAAAAGGAAGTTTTGTGCCATAACCTAAGTTCTTTGATCTGGTTCAAGAAGTCCTTTCACACACCAAAGTTGCTACCTCATCTGAATGGCCTTGTGTGCTGATTTGAAGTTATTTGGATATATTTTCATCTAGGTCTGCAAACTTTTCAATTTGACAAAATCCTGAATTATTAAACATTTTTCTTACTTGAGCACTACACATGTTAAAATAAGAGCCCGTTCAGTCTCACATGCCTTTTTCTGATTTTGGAAACTTGGCCGCTAAAACCTTCCAGTCAACATGGTCCACTTAGAATGGTGAACGGTAAAGTGAAATAACTCCTTCAAAGCAAGAGAGCACTTTATCCGCCCACAGGTAATAGTCATCAAGAACATCAGAAAACACCTATAAACAGCAAGAAAAAAGTACATATGAGCTACTAGGCAGAGAATCTCCAAGAAAGAAATGTATGAAATGTGACATGCTGAAGAGGAATCTGATACCTTGGACATTCTCAGTTAATCTACAATTTAATAGTTAGAATCCTAATGTTCAGTTCTAGAAGGACATCCTAAAGTGGGGAACAAAAAAAAAAAATAGAAAAAGAAAAAGAAAACACAGTCATGTCAGTCTTAGGACCATAGCAAACTGGCTGTTGCTGGAGGGGGATTAGTAATGTGACCAGGCCAAAAAATGTAAATTTATTCTTCCAATTAGAGTTAAGAAGGTAATTCAACATTGCTAATCAAATTTACAGGATCACTGGCTGACTCTTTACTGCTAGATGGGGATTATGAAGGCAGTTGCCTTTATGTTTTAGCAGTAAAGACATGTCTCATACTGACGTGGATAGTAAATTAGTGGCTTGGGTGTAGGACGATCCAAGAGCGGTTAACTCAACAACATCAGGAGAGGGGGTGTTTCCAGCCTTTTCTCAATTGCTGTGAATCTTTAGGTTCAGGTTTGTTCTCTTGTCTCATGATGAACAATGAGAGTCCCAAGCCAAAGAATTGGCCCCTGAATCAGTATAAATCAAGAATATTTACAAAAAGGAAGACAGAATGCGGGAAAACACTAGGCATAGTGCCCTTCCAATGGGCCAGGGCTATGGTTCTCCTGTGGCTCATCCTTTCAGAAACTCGTGGTGGAGTATTATCCCCATTGGGAAGTAGAAAGAAAGTGAAAACCTAACCAGATCAGAGTGTTTACAAGCGAGGTCTTTGGGAGGTGGTTAGGATTAGATGATTCTGACAGATTTATAAAATGATTATGGCTAAGAAGAGGGGGGAAATGCCCAGAAGATGTGCTTGTATGTATCCACACGTGTCTCATACCATGTAATATCTTGTGTTATCTTTAGACTCTACCAACAAGAAGGCCATCTATGATATCTCTCAACCTTGGACATGAACTATCATTAAAAAGAAACCTCTTTTTTGCTACCTAAAATAACCAGCTGTGGAACTGTGTATTCTAACCAACAGGCAAACAAACGCAGATGCCACTATTAGGACTGTTCCCAAGCCCAGGCATGAGACAGGACTGAGCAGCTGTTATAACTTCTTATAGCAAGAAGGTGTGCAGAGAAGCTAACTCAAGGAGAGCTGTGACCTTCTGTATGAGGACATAGCCACTTATGGTGACCTTCAAGGATGGAGAGAGAGGAATCAATATTTCTCTCACTACCCACTATCCTCTCTTCTTCCAATTCTCTGCCTCAGTTTCTCATTGACTTCACCCAGTGGGGAATCAGAGAGTGATGGAACCATCTAGGCTGCACATATGATCAGCCTGCTCAGAGGCTAAAATGGAGCAAGGAAAGGGATCATATCTAGAGGGTCAAATGGAACATTCTGGCTGAATGCATCATCTCCTCACAGTCACCTCCAGTGACAAAAAGACAGATTCTAATTGCAAAAGAGCCTAGGAAAAGAATTTGTCACTGAAATGTGGGGAGGGGGAAGGCAGGAAATCACTGTCATTTGGTAATCAATAGTTGTGCACGTTATAAGAAAATGCATTTTTTGGATTTTTAAAATCTAGTATATGACAAATATTGAAAACACAGGTACTATCCAATTTGCCAGAGTATGAAGTATTAATTGTTCTCATAAACTGTTGCTAGGTTTGAAGTAATACAACCACTGTACAGAATATATGGTAGGATTTGTGTAGCAGAGTTGTTAAGATTAAAACATACCTGGCTGAAGAGATAGCTTAGTGATTAAAGCCCTTGCTTGCAAAGCCTCAGGTTTGTGTCCCCAATACCTGAACAAAGCCAGATGCACAAAGAGGCACATGCATCTATAATTTGTTTGCAGTGGCAAAAACCCTGGTGTGTTCTTTCTTTCTTTCTTTCTTTCTTTCTTTCTTTCTTTCTTTCTTTCTTTCTTTCTTTCTTTCTTTCTTTCTTTCTTTTTTTCTTTCTTTTTCTTTCTCTTTCTCCTTCCCTCCCTCCCTCCCACTCTCCCTCCTTCTCTCCCTCCCTCCCTCCTTCCCTCCCTTCCTTCCTTCCTTCCTTCCTTTCTTCCTTCCTTCCTTCCTTCCTTCCTTCCTTCCTTCCTTCCTTCTTTTCTTCTCTCTCACCTTTCTCAAACAATAAATAAAATACAAACAAACACATTTTTTGTAGCTAGACCTTTTCTCCTTGTACTCACCCATGTTTATGATGAAAATTGAGACATTTTATTACATGGACCTGAATGCATTCTACTCCAATATATTGTTGTATGATCAGATAACTAGTTGCATTCGGGTACATTTTCATCATAGAATGCTTTCCTTTTTACTAAGAACACACTTAATGCAACTGATCAGTGCCTCTGGCTAACCAACCTTTGGCCACATTTCCACTTGCTTTCAAAATCTTGCCACCTCATTATCTATATGTCTTGAGCTATGATTCATTGAAAAGTACAAAAGCCAATAAAGACAGCCAGAAAGACTTGCCATTTAGTAGCGCAGGAGCGTCTTAGAATTAGAAGTTGTTCTGTGAATTTATATCGATAAACTAAATGAGGTTGTTTATGAGAAAGTTGTTCTCCAAGTTAGTAACGGCTTTAGGCTGGAACTTGGTTGCTGATGGGGAGCCAACAAGTAGATGTAAATGTAATTCAACCATTAAAATCCAAGCCCATAGAAGCGAGGAAATTCACAGTTAAAGGAGGAAATGGGTTGTGCAGTGCTTTCTCCAGCCGTGAGGCACAATGGGGTGTATTAAGGAATTGGAGACACCCCATAGTGTGAGACATTCAAGGCATCTCTCATGTTTCATCCCTAACTTGCACATTTCTGAGCATTTACACATGTGAATATTTCTTGTAAAGTGCCATCTTCTTCAGGGAGATAGTTAGACAGGAAAGAAACATTTATGTTTATGATTTTTTTTATTACCCTGAGGCTGAAGATGAAGGTGGGAGGGTGGGCTCATATTCCATAAGAGAATTTTAGGCTAGTAATCTGCAATATCCATGTGTTGGCTGAATAGTCCTCCAGGATTTCATGTAATCATGATTCCTGTGTGCTGACCCCAGTTCAGGCAAAGCTATAGGACAAACTAAAGCCTTAGGGTACCCCAGCATGCTGTTCAGCTTGGATGTACAGACTCTGATTTCTTATCAACATGAGAGCTATTTGGAACAATGGGAAATTGTTTTCCATTTGTACTTTTCTCCACTATGGAAGAATAAAAAATCTCTATTTGGCTTTTATGAGTAGGAGGTTAGTGGTGAATAGGAAAACTCAGAAATGACCTAGCAATTCCCAGCTTATGTGTATTCTGTGGCCGAAAGAAACTCATTTTAAATATGCATTTCAAAAATATCTTAATCTTGACATAATGTTGAGATTGAGTAAATGTAATAGCTCATCTGAAGGGTAGAGACATTTTAGCTATGGATAGATTAGAACAACGTCTTTCCACTACATGAAAATATGTGATCATGAAGAGAACCCACCCAACATGTATGTGAAAATATACATGGGAATTCTGTTCAAGAGAAAAAAAAATATGCAGTGTCTCTTCTGCTTTTTTCCTTCCAAATAAATGAATAAATAACATTTGATTATGCACTCATGTACTCTGCATTTCAATGCCAAAGTAATAGGAGAAAAGAGCAAAAGGAAGGGGTGATTGACATCACGAGCAACCAACTGGGTATGCCATTGAACATCATGCAAATATTCATATTTTTAATAAGTCAGTGGGCCTCAATGGGTCATCTCCATGATGTCAGCACGTGGCTACCTGCATTTACAGTCTTAAAAATGACTCCACCCCTACCATCTACACCAAAAGAAAAATGTTTATAATAATACATATATTGAATTCTGCTTTCTGGTCAATAACAAGATTGATTGTCTCACTCCTTAGTCAATTTTAACCTCTTTGGGTCAACAAATCTTGATATTGATCTCAACAGAAGTCAATACCTGCTTATTACTTAACTCCACGTTTAGACTCCTACCAACAATTTTTATGGGCAATCTCTTGACAAGGAAAAGTGAATACTGCTGTCTATTTTCTATACAAGATGCATTTCTGTGGGCTTCATATACCATGTCACTTTTATACAATTAAATTCAGATCTAGTTCTAAAACTCAATGAGGAAAAAAGACATATTGGTTCCAAACCTGAAATTATACACTAGAGAGATATTAAGGATTCTCTTATCATTTCCCTAAACCATAAAAAATGATCATCTTTTGTATTAATTATTCTCTAGTTATTTCCTACATAAAAGATAATTAGGCATCATGATCTTTTACAACAATGGAAGAACATGAGAAAAAAAAGTTTGGCATGAATGTTTGTAGAACATGTGTGCATAGAGATGGGTATATTCATTGTGCTCATGAGCAGAGGTCAGAGAATGTGGGGAATCCCCTGGTGTTTGCTTATCAGCCTATTTCCTTGGGACTAAAGCTCTTTCTCAACACAGAGCTACTGTCTTTTGGTCTGCAAGACCCAGTGACTGTCTGGTCTACAACCTCCATAAGGCTGGGGTTACAGATGTGCATATCCTTTGTGTTCAAACCCAGATTTTTACATGAGTGCAGTGGGATTAAACTCAGGTGGTCTCAGGTCCTCGGAGGCCCTCATGCTTGAGCAGAAAGAGCTCCTGCAGGCTAAACTATCTCCCTAGCACCAAAAATATTTCTAGCAGTGAAGCTCTAGAGTGTTTTTTTAAAGGTTAAAATTTTAGAGAACCTCAACTGCTTTTCAAACCAAGAAACACAGACTAATCATACCTTCCTGCACTAGTCAAGTATCTATCTATTCCAGACCTAAATGTTGAGTTATTTGAGGAGTGTAACTTCCATTTTAACCATAAATATTCAAGGTTTAACAATGAAAAGCTTTGGGGAAGGGATTTCCTTTTTTGTTTGTTTGTTTGTTTTTGTTTGTGTGCTTGCTTGACAACTAAAAAAAATACGAACCGGCCTGATCTAAAGTCTATAACGATACACCAAAGGCACTTATTCAGCCGACTCCTAAAGTCATGTCTGTTCCTCTTACAGATTCAGCCCTGATTGCTCTGGGACCTCTAGGTATAAAGCAGCTCTACCAGCCCCCTGGCCGGCCTCATCTGTTGAAATATTAAAAAGGAAAAAAAGAAAAAAAAACCATCAACATGTACAACCCTGGTGTCAGACAAAGTAAAATGCACTCAAGGCTAAAAGGAATTAATTTTTCAAATTGAATGAATAAACCTCTATTCCATACTAGTGGTCAAATGCTTAAAATTATAATGCCAGGATGCTCTTGAAATACTGTGTTTTCTCTAATCTGATTCACAAATATCATGAGCCTGCATTGAAAGTTGTGTCTTACAATAGACAAAACACCAACAAATAACAGAAAAGAAAGACAGAGATAAATGGAGCCGGGTGATCTTGCCTGTTTATGCCAGCATGATTCAATATTACAGAGTGTATAATTGTGAATCAGATTTGAAGAAACTGAGAATAAGGGGGGAAAGAACACTTAGCTACATTCACATGTATTAATCTCAAATAAACAGAATCTTCCAGTATATTTAAGGTGATTTTCAAAAAGGGCATGAAAGCATGTTTTCCCAAAGCCACTACAAGTTTGTTCATCTTTATAAGCTTTTTGGAAGACAGTTAATATTTTAAAACTGTGCCCCTTATCTCACAATAGTGCCCTTTCCCTTCCGGGACTACAGAAATTGTTTCCAAGCAAGGCCAAATGTTCTACTGGTAAACCTGTCATGGTAAAATAGAATATTTGGATACATCTAAGGAAAACATCATGGCATTGCAAAATTATGTATTACTGAAGTAGTGACAGACTGGCAAAATTGATAGCTATTCTGGGTTACTGTAGGCTTCTAAGAAAAAAAAACAACTTGTAGCATCCCTCCAAAGTTGTTCATTCCACTTATGAATCATATCTTAGTTCAACAATATATTTAGGTATCAAACAGAATTATCAGCCTTCTGTTAAGAGAAAACACAGAGTCACGGTCTTGAAAGCTAAATGCACAGTCCATGTGTACATTAGATTCTGAGAATTTTAGAGTTAGCAAAAACACTTGGAAGACATTTATGCAAGCATCCTTTACTCTTCTTTTTTATGGATGGGCACTGAATCTAGCCAGAGTATTTGACATGCCCAACATCACATAACTCCTAAGTAGCAGAAAGTGTATAAGATTACAAATATTTAATTCCAAATCCAAATTCTTCTGTCTATTCCAAACTGTAGGTCTATTCATTGTAAGAGTTAACAAATTACACACATGATGACTTTCAGGAATTCTAATGGTATATGAGCCAGGCATAGTGCTCACACTAACACTTGGGAGGCTGAGGTAAGAAGATCTCCTTGAGTTCAAGGTTAGCCTGGGCTTCCTCAAACCCACATTGTCTTTTCCTTACGACTTTTCCAGGCATGCAAACCTAAACTTCGAAATCTCACTGACAGCTTCCTTTGGCATAGCTCATGCTATAGTGTCCACATCTATTTAAATAGACTAAAAACCTGACATTATTTTACTGCATTTAGTGTTCTCTCCAGCCAGTACCCAACTCTCCCTGATTATCATCCCCTGAATATTTAAGGTGCAAATCTACAAACTATGCTGTCATTGAAGCCAGGGACAGTGCCTCCTGCATCTTCAATCTGAGTATGTGGGCGGCTGAGTCTGGGTTTGCAAGTTTGACCTCATCTTGGGACATAAGATGAGAGCATGATTTGAAAAAAAAATGTTCAGCTTCAGAGAGGGGAATAAGAGCAAGTTACATTAAATACACATATAAAAATGTCAAAAATGTAAAATTAAATAAAAATTTAAAAAATCAATAAACAAATTGTCCTTGAAATTTTCCTGCATCTAGGCAATATTATAGACACATTGTACGCTTGCAAGTGATGAAGGCTTAGAGACGGTCTCCAGACAATGTTGACTACTTCTATGGGTTTTCATTTCAGTTGAAATAAATACCGCAGGGTTAATGTAAGCGCACACTTATATGAAAATAGGTAAATGTTAAAACTTGACATTTGCCGATTCAAGTTTCCAAGATGATTGATCCTCTTTGATTTCTAGTTCAAAGATGAAACTTAGTTATAGTTTGTGAAGACATAACTGCACACATGTGTATTAACCTATGTAATCCCTCTCAGTGATAATCTCAATTCCTTTTTCTCTTTCATGTATGTTTGGTGCAGCAGCCCACTCTGCAATGCCAACAAACCATAGGTGAGGGAAGCTGGTGTCACCATCTGCTTCTTGCTTGCTTTCAATGAAGGAAGTAATTATAGCAGAAGCTCAGAAGGACCTGAGAGCATGTGTCAGGATCACTTTGGTGAGAACCTTCTGTCTCTTTGGGAAATTGTTGGCCAGGACCCTTATTTACTCAGTACTATTTAGCTACACTTCTGATTTCTTTCTTTCTTGCAGGCTGGAATTCAGACATTCCTGTAAAACAAGCATCTGTAGAAGTTTGAATGAAATGTCCCACATAGCCTCGTGTGTTTTGAATACTTGTTCCTCAGTTGGTGGCAATTTGTGTGGTAGAGCCTTGCTGGAGGAGGTGTGTCACGGGGGAATGGATCTTTAATTAGTCCAGCCCTACTGTGTATTCACAAGACAGCTCACTCAGACTACTCCCACCTTAGGATGTGGAGATCTGAGCCAACTTTCTGCATGCTGCCTGCTTTCCCTGCCTTGATAAACTTCCCCTGAGACTGCAAACTGGAATAACCGTGTCCTCACACCAGCTGCTTTCCATCAGGTGCTTTGTTCCAGTGGTTGAGAAGGTTACTGCTTCACTGCCCTTCTAGGTAAAGCTGACATGGTCCCTCTACGTACAAGCCGGTTGACCCTATTTCTGTGTCCCAGACACATTTATATCTTGCAGTGGCCTATCTCCAACTTTACAAAGCACATGCCTTCCTTGCATTTTTACCTTGGAAATAGAGATTTGGTGGAATATGTCTCAGCCTCTGGGTCATAACTGATTATCTCATGGCTAAAGATCTGGATCACATTGGCCCGCTGGAACCCCTCTCCTGAGGTTTGAATTTTAGCTCAAGAGTTGTGGCACTCTGAAGATTTAGATCTTCATTGAGTTAAATCTCAATGAAGAAGAGCTACTCCGGTTCCTCTGATGTCACAGGGCAGAATGGGACGGCTTCCACCCAGAGATGAGCAAGATCAACGGAAAGGTACATTGACCAGCGATAAAGAAAATCCTGACACTCTGCTGTCCTCATGGTTCTGGTGGTTCTTTAGCCTGATTACAGCATGGATGATCCCAAAGTTCCCCTCAATTCTAAAGAATACCCCCATTATTCTCCCCATAAATTCTCCTATTTGGGTGCTTTTTGAGCTGGGGTTCTGCACCTGTAATGAGCATATATACATGAATTTATCTTGTAGTTTTTAGTACAAACTGGCCAACAACAGACCATGAATGATTCAATAACCCCACAGCTCTGCACACAGGTCTGAAAATGAGGTCTCTATAAAGGTTATTACCCATAAAAAGTAAAGGCCAAGAGTGTCAGAACGAGGAAGAAACAAATTAGCGTTTACCATGTCATTATTTACTTTCAAACTTTGACTTGAACCCACATTCAGAAGGAGCAGCCTGTCCTGTAGCTCTAGCCCGGTTGAGATCACCACAGTAGAATAGTGAAGGCAGTTTCTGTTAGGCTGGTCACATCAGGCACCACTATTTCAGGGCAGGGCCCTCCCTGGTAATGAGTCAGCAGTACTGACTCAGCAGAAGCTGACATGAAGTATTTAAGTGCTTGTACCTCATGCTTCCTCACACCTACTTCTTGGGATGACTCTCCTTTTTGGCACACACATCTCCAGGCTCCTTGTCAGAACTGATTTTCTTACCAAAGGATCTCTTGTCATTTCACTAGCTTCCAGAGAATATTTTTTTTCTTGGGGACAATGGTGACTCAAGTTGGTAATACCCAGGATTTTCTTGTTTCCCCCCTCCCCCCACCTTCCTCATGCTCAGATTCTTTCCTGGAGAACTAATTGCTAACTTTCCCTCCTCAATTGTCTGTCCCACAATTCATTGTTTACTTAGTACATGTGAAAATTGCTCCCAGTTCATTTCCAAGGCCATCATAATAGAACCACATTCCTGAAGTAGCTTGGAGAAGAAGAAATACATATCATCTATACTGACTTCTATTTTGTTGACTTTTTCTTTTTTATCCAAGGCTCTATTGGAATATTATTTTTCTGCATTGTAATGTGCTTCCTATTTAGTTTACCTAAGCAAGACGTTTGGCTAATGAAGTGAGATAATGGGGAATTAAGTGGTTTTCAGTGTTCAGAGAACAACATTATTTACAGGGTATTGTGCTGATGGAGCGAAAATAAAAAGGCTTTCTGTTGTCACTGTCTTTTAAAAAGAGACAAAAGTTATAACTAAGTTCATCAAACACAAAGTCATTCCCAATTTGTGATATGGTGTGAACCATGGGATTTCTACATTTAATGGCAGCCACATAATCACAGTTTGTTCCTAGACAATGTGTTGATAGAAAGGGAAACTTGCTGGGACCCACATTTCCTCAAAAATAGTTATTGGGGAAAAGTGTGACTATTCACAAATATTATACATATCTATAAATGCCTTTTTTTAAAATGCGGAATTACTTTGTTACAGGGCCATTAGCACTTTGAGAGAGAAATAAAGCATGTGATTTTCTTTTATTCGAAGCACTGAGGATTCATAAAATATTTTAAAGGATGAGACAGATTTCCAAACTATTAAAAGATATAAAAATCAACTCTGTGCTACAGACCACGATAAAGCTTACCTGGTCTCATTATTAAGCATTTATTCTATTTTAAATATATAAAGAGATGATATTTTGGTTTTCTTTAAAAATTATGACAATTGATAATTTTCAGCTTTCTCTGCTATTCCATACTTGAGAAAGAGACTCCAGACCTAGAAGGAGAATTTTAAGGTCATCTGGTTTCAGAGCTGAGGAACTTCACTCAGGTCTTGCTGCTCTGTACCTCCTTGCTTGTGGCAGATGTCAATCAAGACTTTTCATTTTTTTCAGCATTCAGGACTTAGAGTCATAGTCTTCCTTCCCTAGCAGTTCAGGAAATCACCAGTTCTGAGTTGCCACAATGCTACATCCAGATAGAGACTTAAAAGGTTTTTTTCCCATCAAAATAATTTCATTTATATTTATGAGGAATTCTATGATGGATTTATATGGGATTCTAAAATGTGCTTTTTAGCTTACAATACTCTCCTTTCAGTGACACTGCGTCCCGTCTCTTCTGATAGTATGATTTCCAATCCCTCCCAGAGATCTCTCTCCCTGCTTTTCCAGGATGAGGCCAAGACTACTATTTCTCATGTTCGAAAGTACTTTGGGAACTAAAAATGTTTTTAAAAATGCACATTATCTTGGACACTGTACTGGGCAATCAGATGCTGATAGAGAAGATTATAAAATATTCGTCAAATGAAAGGATGTGTTAGGGTTTCAGGGACATTTATGCATTTGTGTTATATGTCATAATGTGATTAAATTTCTAACCAGAGACTTAAAATAAGACTAGAATAAAATAGAGCAAGAGAGGGAAAGGAAGATGCTGGTTACATTTTGATTATTTCATGATTAAGAATTAACCGGGATAAACTACAGAAACATTGTAACCTGCAGACAGACTAATGCAGATTTAAAAAGAGGACTCATGCACTGATTTATTCTGTATCTGGCGCAAAGACTGCTGAAGGCAAAATAAAAAACAACCATGGAGGACTGGAGAGATGGCTCAGCGGTTAAGGCACTTGCCTCCAGTGCCTAAGGCCCCGGGTTCAATTCCCCAGGACCCACATAAACCAGACCCACAAGGTGCTGGCCCTGGTTTGCTCTCTCTCTCTCTCTCTCTCTCTCTCTCTCTCTCTCTCTCTCTCTCTCTCTCTCTGCTTGAAAATGAATAAATAAAATATTTAAAAAAAACAAACAACCATGGAATAGAGCAAGGGCTCTAGAAGAAACGCGAGAGTGAACTGTGCACATTTCCTCTATGGGAGGGAACGACTCCTTTTGGAGACACTTGTCACTCTGATGTTCTTGAGGCCATCCATGGCCATTCTCTGAACCCAGCCACATTGACAAAGGAATGGCTGGCATGTGTCAATCAATGGTCTGAAAACTGAGGTCTGTGCAAACCTCTTACTGAGCCTCCTCTGGTTTCTCACAAATATGGCCTAGTGTTAGAGATGCGTGTCCAATGACGTTTCACCAAGAGTGGTCAAGGACTCAGGGAGAAACATGGATTCGATGCTCT
This sequence comes from Zapus hudsonius, assembly GCA_004024765.1. Lineage (NCBI taxonomy): Eukaryota > Metazoa > Chordata > Mammalia > Rodentia > Dipodidae > Zapus > Zapus hudsonius. Next base: position 17,356 of record PVHP010028059.1, read on the forward strand.
CTTAGTGAGTACTTACTCCAGAAGCATCAGAAAGACAAAAGGCAGTTTATTTTGAAATATGAATCTGAAAACCGACACAAGCAGGATAGCAGCACTAACGTTTTAAGGAAAGATTTCTGCAGGTGCACTGCTGCCATGTGTTCTCCTTCTAGATGGTACTGGGAACAAGAACTTCTAAGCCTAAGCTTCATGGAACCAAACTGGGCACATACTGGAAGCAGGATGGCAGCTCACTGTATACTTTACTGAAGACAGCCACATTTCCCTCGGACTCACCCGTAACCAAATAAATAAAAAGAACAACAACAAAAAAACGCTCACACCTCTATTCAGAGCTCACGTTGTCATCAGAAGAGAAAAGGTTGGAGTTCATTTATCATGTGCATTTCTCTGGCTACAGAGATAATTGGGTTGATTCCATCTAGCTTCTGCTTCTCTTGAATTTTAATTGAAAAACCTCCAGAGTGTTAGAAGCACAGAGCTGGCCTGAGACTTGAGGGGACTTCACTGAGGCGGCAATGGCCCAGCATGACAATCACAAGGCATCCTCAGCAGCCTGCTGGACCTGAGTCTCTTGGGTTCAAAATCCACCCATATGAGGAAAGAGGCAATAGCAGGGAAGTCTGTATCCGTATATGGTTTCTGCTCTTTTTTTGGTCACGTGGATCACTTTCATCAAACCCCTGGTAGCAGATTAAGTGTCTGACTTTGGGACAGCTATCAGTGTGTCAGTGTAAACAGAAGCAGGTTGCCTATGATGAAAAGCTCAAGGGTGAAGAGCATCAGAGGCAGCCGAGAACAAAACCAGCCCATGGCTCTGGGGTGCCGTTCCGATGGGCATACACTTAGCATCGTTTTCAGTTTCCATCATGGAGCTGGTCCCTATTAACACTTTGCAGGTTCAGTTGGTCAAGTTTTCTGATTGAATGCACTCTCTAAGCATGCTCAAGGTGTGCTTAGGAGATTAATTTATAAGCTCTTCTAACTCTGAATCTCCAAGGTTTATTCTGTCTGTGCGCTGTTTGCATAATTCACTTTTGTACAGCTAAGGCACTACCTATGAAGGGATTATTTTCATATTCAGCACATTAAAAATCTAGCTCAATTCACAGATCCCATTCTCTGTTTATGCTTCAGATAACAGGTGAAAAGTATCTCATTACAAGTGTCCATGAAGCAAACAAGAATTGGAATGTTTGGGGAGAGAATGTACCCCTACTGAAATTAATTCCCCAATGGTTTTATTAAAGTCTGCAAATTGCATTATTTTCCCATCATATTTGAAATATTGCCCTCCCTTTATGCCTGCTCTAACCCCTGCCAAACCATCTTCCCTGGAGTGTCTAGACACGGTGTCTTAGATTTATGTGTATGATCTCAGTGTGTTACAACATCACTCCTGACTAATGCATTATTACAATACTTACGGATATTCCCAAGTGCCACCGTATTGATTAGAAAATCACCAATCTGCATATGCACACCATCTGTGCTGCAGAGAAGCAAAACACGCAGGATGACATTCGCCTTATTCGAAGAAAGATTCAGAAAGCACTAATAGTACGGAGAGGGAGTTCTCTTTGGCAAGGAAGGGATTTGGCTTTTTAGAATAAGAGAAAAAAGAGTGCACCATATGAATTTTTATAGAATTGCACAGTCGAAACCTAGCACACCCTTTGTCCTTCTCAGGTAGATGCAAAGCCTAGGTCTCCGTATGCAAACGGCAATGTTTAACCATTTAGATCCTGAAAACGATCCCATGTCAGGACCGCTGGGGCCATGAAATTGACAAATCTCAGCTGAGCTGCAGCAGCCCTTTGGTAGAAAAGCTGCCTGTCGTGAGCAGTTGGCTGTGTCTCAGAGGAAAGGCCGAAAGCGTGCCTGCAAAAGATGAATGAGACACTCACCTACTGGGCTGAAATGCTTTTAAAGGACAGGAATCTGCTTATCTTTGATTGATTGTTCAGTCCGATACTTTCCTTTATAAAGTTTATTGACTACAAGCACATAAATCAAAGAAAAACAAATCACAGGTTCAATTTGGGGGGCATTGACATCCTGCCAGCGCTGCAGAGACCGCTCAGACGAGTCAAGGGGCAGGAAGGAGGATGCAACTCACTGGGGGGAAAATCACATGATGGAAGTGGCCACGAGGAAAGCCCATCTTATTATTTTCCTAAAGGCTCTTAGATGGCAAATACCTTGATGTATATTGCAATGTCTGTAGTTTAGGAAACTGTCAGAATGTGGTGAGTTTAAAACAAAAACGAGGGTGCTCTCTCTCTCTCTCTCTCTCTCTCTCTCTCTCTCTCTCTCTCAAATGATACCCATGAACCATTTTTGAAAACCGTTATGATCGACCTCATTCTCTTAACTCTTATTTGTTATAAGTGTATTCATTCAACTCTCTCCCTTCCTTAAGAGAACATTTGTAAACAGTAAAGCAGAAATTACCATGTCCTTTGAATGAATGAGACATTAACAGCAAGATACTGTAATCACACTCCCTCCTAGCCAGGCCCTTTTCAGTGTAAGAAAATCTTCCCCCTGCCAACCAGGTCTAACTTTCTGCAAAGATTGTGGGCTACACGCTAACCATGGAGCGATCCAGATGGGTTAGTACATCCCTTGTGTCTCCCTGAATAAACCAAGTGTGCACGGACTGCGATAGCTGTAGAAATATCGGGAGGGTGGATGTGTGTTTTCTTTCCCAATTTGGGTAGACCAATAATTAGTTTCCCTTAATGAAGTGCTTATGGCAGCCCTCTCAGAATTTGTCTTCAGAAATATCCTTGACACATGCTAAAAAATTAAAAATAACTGTATTCAAGATTCCCTGAACATTTCTCAAGGTTGTCTTTAAACCCCTTTGGGATTTATAAGTGGTATTATTTGTTTTGGGGTGCCATGGGCCTGATTCTAAAGATATTTTCTGTATTTTGAGTAACATGAGGGGATGATGCCAAGAGGAATGGTATAGAAATCCATCCTTCCTTGGCAAGTCTGTAAGCATATCCATTCACCAACCCAGGTAGCAGGAGTCCTGGCATAATAAGCTAGCAAGGAAAAGAGTGTAAATGCACCCTTGTATGCTCCTTGCTGGAGCACCTCAGGAAGCCTTCCCAAGAGCAAATACCACTTTGCAGTGGTCACCACTGGCAGAGCTACTAATGAGGCCTAATTGGAGCCACAGAGCCTGCCTGTGCACATTAGCATCTGTACATTACTCCAATTAAGGGACAAGATACACAGGATGGGCATTGTTTGAATACCAGTGCCCTGCTTGGGTGTGCTGTGGGGAGCAAGGCCAAAGGCTGAGTGCCTCTAACCACCCAATGTGTGACCTGATTGCAAATTGATGCACAACCTTGGGTGACCCGCTGCCTCTTAATGATGTTAAGACCATTTGGGGTCTTAGAAAAACAAGCTTGTTTTGGAACAAAGCCAACAATTTATTTTCATTTATTGGTGTTTTCCTGTTTCAAGGAAAAAATACACATTTCAGCATGTGAATAAGAAACACTTTTTTGGTACTTTATGGTTAATAAGAGGCTCATTGGGGTTAAAAAACATACAAGAGCCTCGGCTACTATAGTGAGGTGCATAGAGCAAGGATAGAGAAGGCATTTATGGACGATCAAGAAGTAAAGGGAAATAGAAATGGTGTAGTCATTATAGTGTAAAGATGAGATCACAGTGAGAAACGTTTAAAATGTATAGGATTTATCTCAGAACCCAAGGCCTATGGAAATGGCCTCATTATGACATTTTCCATAGTCCATTTATGGTCTCTCCATTTTCCAGGGAACTGTGGGATAAGGAGAGAAGTTTTAGATGAATGGCAAACATTAAGAAAATGTTAGGGTGATTTGTGAGAAAACTATAACCAGCGGACTGAAATTTTGTACTCAGTCATTCTTCCTTTCATCATTCACTCATTCATAAAGGAATGTTCCAAGCACTCAGGCTTATAGGATACGCAACAGTGATGGAACCTCTGCCTTCACAGAGTTTTGATGTTAACAGAAAAAGTGATTAAATGCAGTGAAAACAATATGCGTTTTTATTATTTCTCTGTACATGCTAGCTAGGCAAGGAGAGGATGATAACTAAATGTAGGATTAGGAGAGTTTCCTCAAGTATAGTTCATTCCTGAGATAGTGGGCAAATAATTTCTTAGATCACAATAATTCATATTTTCCAATGGAGTCATAAAATATTTGGAGTGGATGGAAATTAAAACAAAATCACTCTCATTAAACAAATATGTGCAGTTGTTTTTAGAATGCACATGTTTAAAATATGGACTCATTTGAATGTGAAAAAATGTAGATTATGGGAAAAGATGAAGCAGAAAGAGACAGCAAAATGACAGTTTAAAAAAAGGAGATAGAAAAGCAAGTGGGAAAGAGTAAGGGAGGAAATGTGCTTCAGTAAAGGGAAAACCCATTCACCATTCAGAAACATGAAAAAGAAGAAAGAACTTAGCAAATGAATATAGACAGTAACAGAAACGGAGGGAATGAGGCAAGACCGGACAACAATAACAACAACAAAAAGAGTGGGCTGCTTACAAAAGTGTATGATAGTTCCTGGAGGCAATTCTAGTCTTGAGTGAGTTATTACTCCTGTTAATTACTTTTTTAAACACCAAAGTGCAGGTTTCTCCATTGTGATAGAAAAATAGTGACTCTCTTAAATTACTTCTAATGAAGTAATATAAGCAAGGACCTGAGAAGAATTATAGATATTTTGGAAACAAAATAATACTCATATGTTCACCATCCAATTGAAATATTTTCAAAAATATTCATTTTTTTAACAAATATTGACTACATTAGTAAAAAATATTCTGCAAGATACCATTGAAGGATAGTTATTAAAATCCATAATTATTTTTTGTGGGGTTATAGTAGTTTGAATCAGATACCCCTCATAAATTCATGTATCCTGAATGCCTGGTCCCCAGTTGGTATAATTTGGGAGGTGGGGCCTTGCTGGAGGAGGTGTGTTGCTGGGGGTGAACTTATAGGTGTTATGGTCAGCTCCCCCTTGTCATCCACTTGCTGCTTTCTTCCAGCTGCCGTGGCAGGAAGTGAATTCCTCCCTTACTCTACCATTCTTTGCCTGTTGTGCTGAAATTTGCCCTTGAGACTGTCGGTTAAAGTAACCTATTTCCTCCTATCAGCTCTTTTATGGCCCAGTGGTTTGTTCTAGCAATATGAAGATAACTCCATTTAGAGATATGTTGTGGTGTGTGTGTGTGTGTGTGTGTGTGTGTGTGTGTGTGTGTGTATGTAAAGATGCATATGACTTGTACACACACAGGAGGAGGCCAGGGGAAGAGGTCAGGTGTTTGTATCCACCTCTATCCCTCTTCCACTCTATTTCCCTAAGAATCTGTCACTTAACCTGGAACTCACCATTCTTTTCTTTTTCTTTCAGGTTACACTGGCTTACCAGTGATGAGTCTGTCTTTACTGCCTTAGCCCCACCCTGCAATACAGTGCTGAGGTTCTAGGTATGTGTGTTTATGCCCAACATACTATGTGGGCACTGGGGATCAAACCCTGATCTTCATACATGCACAGCAAGCACTCCTACCTACTGAGCAACCTCCCATTCCCAGGACCCATAAATATGTTTAAGCATCCAGAGTCCTATTCAAAGCACTGGTTTAGCTCCCGCATCTCTCCTCGCCCTTTTAGCTTTACCTGTGTCCTGTAATATTTTACCTTTCTTTTGACTCAATCCAAGCTCACCCTTCCTATACATAGGTCATAGAACTTCATGTTCCCTGGAGAACATTTTCCAATAGTCCTTCTTTTCCTCAAACCTCCTCTGATCACAAGGTCATGTTAACACTGTCACTGCTGGGCTTTGATGCTTTCAGTCCTCACAGAATGACTGCAGTAGTGAAGTCCCTTTTACAGAGGAGGAGGGGAATGCTTTCTCTGTATTTATTGTGCTTAGAGGGAATTCCCACTGTGTGGCGTACTGGATCTCCAACTTTAATGTTGAGTATTGAGCACAC